>JAAGNO010029853.1:22833-53630 GCA_033439905.1 Ceryle rudis
CCCAAAGCCATAGTACTCCTTTACTAAAATCCTTTTCATGGCCTGGGGCATTCCCAATGTTCAAAGTAATTTTAAAAATAAAAAAAATACATTCTTCCAAACATACTTCAGAATTACTAAAAGTAATATTTTTATAGCCAAAAGCACATCATGGTTGAAAGCATTTTAATTATGATAGTTTTACATGCTTCTTAAATCTACACATTTCATGCAACTAGTACATTTTCATTGTTCTTTTTGTAAGTAAAAATAGCATACTTTGCTCATGGCTAATTAATGGATAGAAAATAAGAGAGGATCACCTCCCATTTTGGACTCCTGTGACCAGCCCCAATTGCAGCAGTAAAAATTAAACCTGTGCTTGCTGAGCAAGCCTAGAAACGCTAGATTTCTCACCCACACACACCAAAACATCAGACTGAGCTTATACTAGGACGGACTATACTGTTAGCATTTCCTTCAGCAATGAGTACTAGTATACTCAACATAGACTCAAAGCAGCAGTATTACAAGCGTATCTTCACTGTTTAGACTTCACTAAGTAACTTGCAATAAAGAGCAAATGTCTTTTACAGATCAGAGTATAGACTATCACAAGAGTATAGACGGGGAACAATTTTATGTTAATGTTCTTTCCAATTAAATACACAAACTGTAACCTCTAAGGGATAGAACTCTCTCTTTTCTGATGAGATAACCACTGTGCCTTTATAAAATGTCAGGTCATTTATGTTTTCTTTAGCATTCTTTAATTTCAGTAGTCTTAAGATGAATCCTGCAAAAGGCTCTTACTGTTTACTGTAGAAAGTGTACATGTTCAATCTTATTTCCATATGAACAGAAATTTCCGGAAGAAAAGTGAACACCTAATATTTACATTAGCCCTAAAAGACAATGTTAAAGTCAAGTAAATATTGACAATGCTGTCTGAAATTTTCCTGGTCTTTCTAGATGATCTCTGAGATAAAGCTTAAAATGTTACAAAGTCGTATAGTTTGGACAATCAATTATAATGCTCTAAAATGTATTTATTAACAAGGCAAAATCCAAACAAACATATTCTGTATGCTCCTTTAAATGCATCAGCTGAAGTAGTGTGAGAATAAATTAATACCATTTTATCACTATTACATTTTACTAGAATACTTGTTAATAACACCAACAAATAATTAAAATACAAGTGAGATGATATTACATATCATTACTGCTTAGAACAGCACCGTGTGAACTTTTTTTCAGTAATAATAGAATTTACATGATTACAAGTCAGTGGGTGCCATTAAAATTTTAACATTTGCCACCCTTTGTCATTATAATTCTGCATATATTCAGGGGCAGTGAATTTGTTGGTCTCAAAGCACCTGCTGCATCTATAAGTCACAAATTATGTTTCATTATAAAATAATTTGAATGTTCTACTGATAGGATAGTTCGGCTGCCTGAACTTGCTGCCATCATTTTTCTTTGAACATAGACCCTCTGGGGCAATGTCAACCCAACAGACTATTGGTTTTACTGTTGTTTGGAACACCAAAACTTGGTTTTGATTTTGAAGTTTCAAGTCCACTTCTTTAAGCATGCAAATTGGCAACTCAAGGAAGAAAGTCTCCTCTTAAAAACATACATGCATGGGGAATATTTTAGGATACATATGAGCAATTGCCCCTTCATCTAATAGGCAAGCTGTAGACGTGAGTGAATTGCTCAGCTCTCAGAAACAGGGCTTTTGCGTACATGCTTGGGTGGGAAATATCCCCATGCTTATAAAAGCCATTCAGCAACAGTCATTAATTCCAGCATGACATGAAGTAATACCTAACGTGGTTTCAACTGGTGAGAAATTAAACATTTTTTTCTCCTCACCACCCGAGACAGAGAATCATTAAGGTTAGAAAAGACCCTTAAGATCATCAAGTCCAACTGTAAAACATGAAGGGCAAATCCAAATTGGAGAGCTTAGGGAATTCATGCTGAGGAGCAGAAGCTTTTAGACTTCACTTTCAGAGTGAGGAGAAATTCTGGACTTGCAGTCTGGGCCATGGAGGAATCAGGGTGGCTCACTGGGCTCAGGCTAAGTGAGGGCAAAATCAGTGAGACATAGCGGCTCAAACACCGTCATTCTAGCTGAGCAACCTGCATTGTCATGTAAGAAAGGAGACAAACACTGGCTTTCTGCATCAACTGCCATGTATTCTGCAGTTTCATCTATGTGTATTAGACACCTTATAGATCTGTCTGTCTAGGTGGTAACAAAGGCTTCAGAGCTAACATCTAATCTGTTAGGACATGCAAATGCTCGACTTCTCCAGGAGGGCACTGTTACCTCCTTCCAAAAGGACCAGCCTAGTTACAGTCTTCTGCCGAAAGACTGTAAAAGTTTAGATTTCAAAATGGCATAAATATGCTTTCCTAGAAAGCTCCAGTGAAACGATTAACAAACAGGATGTTAACTGAACAAGAACATTACATTAACTTCTTCCATTACTGCTCTCATACATTTGCTTAGATTTAACTATATAATTCAGAGAATTGGTGTAGTTAAAAATGTAAAAGCCGTATTTAGGTCACCTAGTCCATCTTTGCCGTTTTCATCTCTGTATTGTCCATTTTCTCTTTAAACCTTAGTAATCTGTAAATCATGTTTAGTTTGTAAACTGTGTGCTTAGCAGAAATGTTATTTACAAATGAGAATCACAAGCCAAAGAAAAACAACATTACAGTACACACTAAACTTAGGGATTTGGGTTTGTCCATTGCAAAAAGGCTATAGCTACTGGTACCAAGCTGTCGGTGAAGTCAAGGACCACACAAGTAGACTATTCATGGTTTGATGTGCATTTTCACAACAATATGCTATATAGGATTGTGTTTATTATTTGAATTTGGCCTGGGAAAATTAGTTCCTGCTGGCATCCCGACAACAGAATCATGCTGAGAGGAAATTTGGGTGGGTTTTTTTTTAAATATATATATCCTAGAACTCCCCAGCACAGATACTTTGCTGTAGAAGCACGATTCGGGATATGCATGCACACATGTGCACAAGCACACAAAGGAAGGCTGTTTTTTGAGGTACATATTAACAATAGAGAGAGCCTCTACAACCACGTATGGCTACCTGTCTGATACATGTTAAAATCAGTTAAGCTGAATTCAACATTCACTTCTGTTTTTTAATTACCATAGATATAGGAATCCTCAAATCTGCTACTGAACCACAAAGAGACAACATTTGTGGTACAGGTGAGGAAGACTACAGCCCTAGAAATAACAGACTGAAGTGAAACAGAACAAAATACCTGTGACTTGCAAAGAGTCAAAACTGCTTCCAGACAGCTCTTAACAGATAACCACAGGCTTCTTAAAGGGGAGAAATGGGATCCAGGAAACCCTACATTTTAAATTTTTTTTAAATTGTATGTGTATGTATATGCATATAAAAGTGTGTGTATATATATATTTAAATGACCTTACTTGTTATGAAGGAAACATTCATTTTGGAACCCAAATGGGATTTGTGGAGTCTGAAGTCTCAAACAAATGCCTAAGAGCTTTCCACACTTTCTTAATGCAGCAAAGATGTTGGAACTTAATGAGAACAATTAAAACATCAATACTGTCAATAAATGTACTTCAGAGCATTTTCAGAGAGACCTCTGACTACTGAGGTTGTCTGCAATCTCAAGGAGAGACAAGTTCTAGAGTGAGGAAGAGCAGAAAATGTGCTGTCTGAAAGAGGCTGCTGGGACAACACAGGCTGTGTAGAATACAGATTTAAAATTCAGAGAATTCAGTCACTAAAGCCTCTACCTTAAAGAAAGCTAAGGAAGAGAGACCTTTCCCAACACCTTCTGGATGCTCCAAAAACCTCCCTTGCCAGAGCAGGTTGTATCTAGGCTCTAGCCAGCTGTCAAATGCTCTAACTACAGATTTCCACCTTTTATCTATCTTTTTGGAAACAAACAACTCCCCAGTTCTCTGTGGAGTACTCTAATTAATGAAAGCTCATGCATTTATTCTGCATAGTATATAAACCTACTTACAAAACAAAGCAGAACAAGGTTCATCTCATCACTATCAGTCTGAATTTTCCATCACTGAAAAGCAGAAAGGGTAAGAACAGGTTGACAGTTTCAGGGCAGGGGACTGACAGTCAAAGAGTGGAACAGGGGCCCAAAGAGCCTGTGCAGTTTCTGTCCTTGGAGGTTTTCAAGGCCCCACAATAAAATCCTGAGCTGCCTAATAGGACCTTAAAACTGACCCTTTGTCTTTTTGTCTCCATGTTCAAACTGGTTTTAAAACAAGAAGCACCGGTACAATAAAGAATAATTAAGATGAGTGATAAGTAGACTCCATTACCAAGGTTTATTAGAACTCCAGTATTACCCAAATACCCTCTTGAACAGCTTTGATCACCCTCCTGTTTCTAGGAGTCCTTTCACTTTATGTTCATAAAGTCCTTCAAGATGAAAAGCATGCCATGTATATTAATTTTCCCTGTATTTTCAACCTACTTGAGGGATCAACAAAGACACAAGTTTACTTTCATGACAGTTACCTGTTAATTTTGTTCTGTCTTGTGGAAACATGCAGCTAATCTGAATGCACTGGGGTGATTTATTTTCTTGTTTTATCATATCAACCAACTCTCTCCTATTAATTCAAGACATTAAAATCTATGCCAGCATGCAAGGGATTCAGTAATACTCCACAATATATTTTATGTGTAAATCTACAATCGGAGGTTAAACTAAACCACCAGAGCACAAAGACTCCCATGATACACAACTAGTGCAAGCAGGAATCGAGTTTGTAACCAGGATTATGACCAGGGAAGATACGGATTTTTAAAATGTATACAAAAACGTAGAATCTCCTCATGAATCTTACATAAGTACTAGTACAGATTTATTTTGTTAAGTTTATGCCGTCATTTTCCTTTCAGTTTATGAAGAAAACGTTTGGGAAAATGCATTTTCTTCTCCACCTGTCTTTATTTGATTTATTAGCATAATTACATTTATCAGCATTCAGTTGTCCTGATAGTTAGGGAACAATCTGAGGCATTACACAATGAATGCAACACTGAGACCACTCCTAAACAGTGCAAAAATTCCCTTCTGGAAATATGCCTCATTCCCATTGACAAACTGTATCTACACTGGGGTATCCTGTCAATAAGGCTGAATTCATAAATGCAGTGAAATTATTTTCCCCACACTTTCTTCTGTACTATTATATACAAGCTGAAATGCATCCAACGGTATAGAGGTCCATGACAGCACAAGACTGTATTTGATTCAAACAGGAAGAAAAACTAAGCTGCGCATATTGGAATTCGATGAACATCCCTAGCTCAACAGAACTTTAATAGTGAAGAGTTTCAGCGAGTCTGGAACTTGCTGACTGCATTTGTTGAGCATCTCAGCTCTCACACTGCCCAAACCCTCTGCCCTGGAGGCACGACACACTTCTTACAGAAACTTTCTTTTCTCCTTAGTCTGTTTGGGTAAAATTACATTTTGCAGCCTGTCCAGCTGAAGTGGGAAAAGGGGAACTGTAACAGAGTGAAGGAAAGGAGAAGATTGCCTACATGTAAACCAATTTTTCTCCCAAGATCCTTGCAGTAACAGAAATAATTGCTTAGTTTTATGAAATCCAGGAAACCCTCCAAGTAACTGTTTATCCCTGGCCTCACAGCAATACTTGAGAAGCACAGGTAGAGGCTGAGCCAAGTCCCTTGTAAGTTCATCTCCTGATGTCACAGACCTGAATCTTGTACATGACTTCAAATGAGTTTCTCTTCAATCAAATACTAAACTGACTCACACTTACACTGTGAAATCACATGAGACTTCCAGGTCAGGATAGCAAGTCTGCAATCTTCTACATTTCCTGTTTCAGAAGGAGACCTTCTGACACCCAATCCAAAACTGGAACCTCTTTTACAGAGGGTGAAGTTGTAGTAAAAACATGCAAATAGTTAATTTCTATTTAAAGTGGTCTCACCTGTTAGATTTTAGTTAAAATTCAAGAAGCAATTACAGTTTTTTACTAATTATATTAGTTAACAGTTTTTCAGTTTGTGTGGTACAGACAGACTCTGACTTAGTCCCTCTGGATAGCTGGTTAGGCTTGAACCAAACACACGTGAAAAAAGCTTTAGCAAAGACATTTGTCTGATAATTCTGTACTTCATGAAAATATATACATACGTTAATATGCACAGACTATTTTAAGTAGAAACAATACAACATTGAATGTATTGTATATAACTTAGGGGTGACATGTTTCATTTCCATCTCACAAGCATTAGAGAGACTTGTGTCCTTATAATCATGTTGCCCTTGTGTAGAGAAAGAGTGATCCAACTTAAATTGGGATACTGACATAACCTGTTCTCGTGCCAGGAAACATCAAAATACTTTTCCTCAAGACCTTCCAATTTGACCACTCCGATGACATTGACTCGGGGGCCGAAGAGATACCTGAAGACAGCAAAACCAGGTACAAGACTATTAACCTATAAGTAGGGACTTGAGTGTTTTCTGAAACAAAGGTCGTACCCAAGTTTTGTCCATGAGCATACTAAGAGAGTTGCCCTGTAGTCTAGTGGACATCAGTGACAGGTAAATAAAGTGAACAGTGGGATGAATGTGGCCTTGAGGACATGCTCAACCTAGGTCCTGTATAACTGAAAAATGTAGCTCCTGAACTAATTCCTGGAGAAATATTTTGCACACCATCCCTGTGCAGGCTTTTTACTGATGTACTTGGGACTCACAGCCAGAACAAACATAGACTGTGTCCCTTTGATTTGACACTCTATATATGAAAAATAAGGTTTAACTAGGAATGTATCTGTTTCTGACAAGACTATGATGGATAGAGCTACTTTATTTACTCTGACAGTAATATCTTTGCTGATGAGCTCCGTGTTTTGCAAAAGAAAAGGAACAGTGAGTAACCAGATTTATATATGAGGTGAAAAATTGCATTTCAGGCTGGAATATATAATTTCATAGATTATGAGTTTTGTTTAATGACTGACTGCAAAACTGATATTTCAGAGTTTAGCATTTCAATGATTTATGGTCTTGTCAGCGAATTTTTAATATGCTTTATGTGCACAGATGTTTCTGCAATTGTGACATGCTATAAAAATTCACAGTGGTCAATTGCCCTCCAGAGCTTTACATGTCAAGTCTGTGGCAGAAAAGTCAGAGGATTGTGTAGTGGAGCTGCAATGAAGAGCAGGCAGGGAAAATTTTGTCATTAACTTGTGAAGTTTCTTGTTGTTAACCGCTGCTTGAAGTCGCCTGTGCTTCCAAAGGTGTCAAGAAGAGAAAGATTATTTGAAAAAAGAAAGAAAATTCAACTAAAATCACTGCAACAATAATATCTTTTCAAATAGATAAATAAGTAAAGAGGACATACAGACCTGACTTCCTCATAGCTAGTTTTGGGCTGAACTGCTCCAGCTAAACAGAAACAACCTTAGTCAAAATAAATTCCCCTAATGTCTATTCAAAATTACTTTCTCAGTAGAAAAATCTGACTCCTCAAAACAAATGAGCAGAATCGGCTGAAATAAGTGGATTTTATGAGGTTCATGATGATTTCATAGTATGTTACTGACAGTAAGGTGTTGCTCTCTAACTGGTTTGGGGTCTATCAGTATGTGGAAGAACCAGCATCCACAGCACTGCTGCTTAATACAGAGATATCAGTACAATCTCTTGACACACATTTCTATAAGACCTGAATAAATTTAAACTTCAAAGCACCCTCTGTTCTCAAAAGCAGCACTCACTAGATCCCAAGACTCCTATTCTGAAAGCAAAAGATCTGGTCCTTAGTTTTTTGTTGAAGGTTTATTTTTATCCTTCTACTCCATTAAGATAATTTTCAAAGTTGTATTCACTACCTATAATTCTGGTTTTGCTGGAATACTTTTGTCTCATCCTAGGCCTATGAAAGCAGCAGAGAATTGTGATATTACGTTGTCTTGTGGCAGGCCAGGGATAATATATTCAGCTTGGTAGCTTATTGGGATTTTATATCTTTTTTTCTGCCTTCCTTCTAACTGTTTCTCAGTCAGCCATCAGTTTCATGTTTTGTTTGACAGACTATTTTCAGTCTAACTGAGCTCATTGAATTGCAAAGGAAACTAATGAGTATGAGTATTACAACACTCCCACATAGACAGGCTCTTCCAACTGGCTGTCTCACTGCCACACAAAACCTTCACACAACTCTACCAGATTTGTTGAGCAACAGTGATGTATCGGAACAACAATAAATTGTTTTAAAAAAGCTCTTCTTCCTTATATATAGGTGAGAATACAAGTAAACAAAGCTACATTTTAGAAGTTGAGAATTATTCTTGCAGACTGTTTGGGATACAAAGTCAACGTACATCTAAAATTAGTATGTCTGCTCTAATCTGTTGTTAGTATAACTGCCTGGAAGAAAACAAAGTAAAACAAGAATTGCACCATTCCCCCACCACTGTACTGACTGATTTGTCCACTATAGCAGTATTTTTTACTGATGATTTTTAAAGATAATTATACAGAAAATTATATTACAGAATAAGGACATTCACACATACAAAAAAAAAAAAAAGAAAGAAAAAAAGATATGAGTTTCATCTTGATCTTAGCAGATACCTCTCCTTCCACAGCATGGAACCATCAGCAGGTCTGACTGTTGCATTGCTGTAAATTCCCTGTACCTTACAAGCTTTTACATTTCTCCCGGGATCCCTGCATGCCCCTCCATAAAGCTCAGACAGGTCGAAGGACATGTGAGAAATCAGCTGTTTATCTCAAGAGTGTGAAAGTCAACGGCCCTGGGACATTTCAGGTATGGGCACATGTGGCCATGCCTGCTTTAGAATTAGCTCCATGCATTAACAGTGGCTTTCAGTAAGAATTGTTCCTGCTTCAAAAACAGAACTTGTTTCCTTAGAACTTCATTAGAGAGAAGCAATAATGCAAATAACTAACTTCTCTGTTCTTCACTGTCCTATCATTACATCTGACTTCATAATTTATCTTTTATAAAAAGAAAACCAATTCATTTAGCTTAAATTGAGCTGTGAAAAACAGACATGCCTTAAAAAACATAATACTATGAGTAGTCAAACACATGGCAACAGATTTTAGCTCAACTAGAATATGAACAAACTCCCATATGGTAGCATGAGCAATCATGACCAAAACAAGACTATATATCTTATACAAGGAATAACAAACAGCTATGTTTTAACAAAAAAAAAAAAAAGCCAAATAACAAAACAACAAAAAAAACCCCAAACCCTTCACTGTTCTATCTGCACTGAAAAATAATTATGTTTTTCTGAAAGTTTAACTACAGGAATTGCTGGACTACTAAACATAAAATGTCCTTTACCAAGCTGATTCCACAAGTAACAGATGATCATAAACAGCTTATATTCTTGTTTTCTGCAGAAAATTGTTCATTAAAACTGCATAGCAGAAAATATATTTATGTAATTCACTTCATGCAGATACAAAAATATTCCTAAATCAGGATTCAGAGAAAATAAGCTGGACCGTAGCTGAAAAAAGGAATAAATCAACACATATCTGGACATTCTCCTTGAATAAGCATATTAAATATTCCTGTAGAAGTCCAGACAGTGAATGATTTATGCTACTTCTACCAACAGTTTAACTCTCTGAGTCCTCTGCAATAACTATTCAGCCACTGTAGCTGTGGAGAGCTACAACTCAATCAACTGGGAGCAGAATACCTGCTCACTTCAGCGAAGGTTTAATTTGCCCTAGGTAAGTTATCTTCATTTCTTGTGTGCAGAAGAGGGCTAGGATGTTGATCTGATTGTTACAGAGAGGCTCTTTTACCTAGGAAGTCTTTACAGATTTCAATGCATTAACATTTTCAAAGCATAATGCTCTAACATTTAGCTTATTGCACCAAAAATGAGTGTGGGTTTGTTGTGTCGGGGGTTTTTTATTTTTTAATTTTTTTAATGTTAACTATTCTGATAGAAGTATTATAGCAAATAAACACTACCGTAAGGTAAAATGAAGGTAAAGAAAGCAAGAGCACTCATGTAATACCCTGTCCCCATCAGACAAATTCTCTGCAATGTTGGTGTATTTTCCCAACAAACTTCTCTATCACTTGCCAGGTGGCATGTCTGACCTCAAAATCTCTTTGCAAACAGTCTGCTGTTGCTAACGCAGTAGAAATTCAAATCATTTGTTCTAGAGAAACAGGTTGAATCAACATTCAGACAAGGTGCAACACCTATATTTGTTCAATATTAATTACACTTCTGCCTCGTTCAGTACCGTACATCTGTCTCAAAGCCATCAAGAAGGAAGTCGGTGGTAAGGAGTATCACTGTGCTAGCTAAAAAACTATGTAGACCGTCAGTCTGAGCCACTCTGTCAATCTCTTACCTCTCACAAACATCACGAATAATCTCCCTTTATAGCATAAGGTAACTTCATAGAACTATCCAGCCAAAAATGTTAACTTGCTTAAAAATTATCTCACAATATGTTCATGCATTCATCAAGATGTTAAAAATAGCCAGTTCCGTACTTTTTCTATGTTCTGCATTATTCCGACGCTGCACGAAACATTACAGAAAATTTCTAAAGCGCACACAATAAATAGAAAACCGGGTCCTTAATTTGCACTGGAATTTGATACATAATTCAATATCAGGAACTGCATCCCCTCACTGGATAACGGGAACACCATCTGCTAGCTAATATTTGGAGGTTTCCATTTCTCAAAGAACTTTACAGGAGTAGAGTATCAGAATCCCCACTTCCCAGGTGAGGCACAGAGAGGTCCCTTGGGTCCTGATACAGCATTCGGTCCATTACCTTCCATGGGCACTACGAAAAAATAACTGGATACCAGACAACAGAACCTGCCTTCCATGGAAATAGCTACTGTGCCTTGTATGTAATAGAAACAACTTTGAGAGAGCCAGAGATCTCATTGTGCACGCGATGTTCCCATTGTAGAGCTTTGGGTAAGAGCTGCAGGAGATCATGTAGCATCTGCACAGGCAGTTAACATTTGTAGCTTCACAAGGTATCGGTGCTTTTCCAATGGAGCTCTTATTCTGATGCTATATTCTGACTGTATAGTCAGAGGATGGTTATTGTAATGATAATTATGCCAGGAAAGGAATCAAAATACTATCAGACTGCTGGCCAAACTCACTCTTCATCCTAAAAAATTCCATTTAAACTGTTGCAGTAATTATTAAGATTGAGAAATGACCCGTTCTGAGAATTCATGCCAACCATAAAGGGTATGCTGAAAAGATGGATTCATAATAACTATAGAATCTCCTCGTGATCAGTATCTTTTTGAGTAGAAAACAGGAAGCTTGCATACAACAGTTTTTTAATTTGTAAATAATTGCCTACTATCAAGTTATCTTTTTCCTCTCACACCCTTTTTCAATACTATAAAGTTTAAAATAACAATTTTAATTATATAGAGACTCCCATGGGAGATTTATAAAAGGTTGGGTTTTTTTTTTCTTTACACCTGCCACAAACTGCTTAATCATATTAATCATATTAAATGCGATTTAGACAAATTGGGCTGTTTGCCAGTAATGAACTGAAAAGAACATCTGGACGTGTGCAACACATGCAAATTCACCTCTAGCAAATCAGTCTGGTGGTGGTGAATCCTAGTTTGCTTCTAGATAATTTTTGATTTGTGACCAATTCCTCTTGACCTCTAAAAAGGACTAAAACATTCATATACTTGTAACTCCTTAGACACGCTTCTTGTTTACTCTGTAGTATCAGATTTTCATACAGTCTTTCGCTATAGATCAGTTATATGGATAGTTCTACTAGTTTCATAGAGTTCCTCTATAGATACAGATATTCCTGACTCACGGTGTATTAGCATGTACCAGATGTTTGCAAATGAGTAGAGATATTTAATTTTAGAAACTTTGGTAATAAAAGACTTAGGTCTGTGGAGCTCATCATTCCCTTTGGAAATCACACAATATATCTGACAAAGTGGCCCTGATTCATCCCCACTATCAAGGTCCTGAGGTCAGTGGTTCCAAAACTGCACTGAAGTATGGAGTTGCACCAGGGAGGCACCAAACTCCACCAGGATTTCACATTAATGACAATCTTAAAGGGTTTTTGAGGACTCCCGTATGATAATCCCTAATCAACGTGCTCAGCATCTAGCAGAAGTACTCAGCCTATTACAGTACTAAACCTTATGGGCAGAAAAATGCCTGGTTTTATGAGAAGTTACGAGAAGCGGACACTTTTCCCAAGATATTTTAATCTGTTATCACTTTTACATATGTTTAGATCCTTTCCTAAAACTTGAAACTAAACTACAAAAGAACTAAATCAACACCTAATGAGTCTGAGGCTTTGTCTGTGTCTCTTCCACATGACTTAGTGTTCACAGGTCAACAGGCAAAGAAGTGTCATGCTATACTGTGAAGCTTAAAATATACTCTGTTAAATATGACTATTTCTCAGACAGAAGCATAAAACACAGATTTAAATATAGCTAAAAGAGTAACTCCATGGACATGGGCTCACTCAGCATTATTTTTCTTATGGGATATTTTGTCTGAGTAATGGCAGTAAAATTATAAACCAGAGAAATACAATATCCTAATCCACAAAACTAGCACCACTAAGATTCTGGATTTTTTTAAATCTCCATTATTATACAAACCTGAGAATTTTGTAAAATATATTAGGAAATAAGAGAGACTTTAATCAAGCTTCAAAGAGAGAACATTTGTAGTATTTCCCATACAAAGCACTATCAGGCAACTGTTCTCTAGGTTGTTTCCATTTCTCGTAAGACCAAAAAAGCCCAGAGTTCCTAGTTGTTAAGAGGACAGGCACACCTGAAATCTGTTCTAATCCATCTAGTGATGCCATCCTGGATTAACCTTCATTTCAGTAATTCTTAAAGCCAATGCTAAAGATAATTTAAATATCAATATGGGTATGCATTTTGCTGCACTTACACACTCCTTCGGGCTAAAGAGTGACTGTGAGATTTTCTTGAAATGGGCACTATATTTATAAATTTGGGAAAATCCACAGCCTAGAAGGGTAAGAACATCTAAGGCAATGTGAAAGAGCTTAAATATGCTCATGGTTCTCCACTATAGATTTAATTCTGCAGGAAACACAAGATTTTTATAACGTCCCAGATGTGCTTAATATTACCCTGCAATTCCAGCAGCTCACCAGAGACAGTGGCATCTGTCCGTGTTCACTAACCTCATTTCTTTTAAAACATTTTCTAATTAGTAAGAAAGTAATGCAGGCAGGTGCCTTTGATGTGTCAATACAGCTAACACCAAGATCAGGAAGAGCTGGAATTATTTCCTATGTGATCATTTCCTAGTACAATTTTCAACACTACTGCAAATTTTCTGTATCTAAACCGGAAAAGGTGCTTCTCCATTGCACCTGATGAAAAATAAGTTTGCCCTTTTGGTTCTTGTTTTATGTAAGAAGCAGGGCAAATCACCAAATTCATAACGTGATTAAAAATCAAGAGCTATTATACATTTTCCTCATGATAGAGAATGATAATGCTGCTAGCAGAAGTGCTGGAAGTCCCAGTCACAGTTACTGTCAGATGCTGGAGAAATTCAGATCTGTTCTTACGTTCCTTATGTTAGGTCCAAACACTCAGGTAAAACTGGACTTTTTTTTAAAAAAGCATGACAACTGAGGAAATGCAAAACCAGTTTGGCTTGTCTATGTAGGCCACTTTGAAAATACACATTTTTTTCTGCCTTACATAGTATAAGTAAATAGACAGATGAAGTAAGAGATCAACAAAAAAACAGCTTTGAAGAGCTTCTCACAGCATGCAATAGGCTGCAAGAGTGTAGCAGTGAAGTGTATTAGTTTGAGCTCATTTTTTTTCTTGTTCATTATCTGTCTGCTTCCCAAGAGAATATTTTGGAGATTAGTGTATAATTATAATCAACAGTTATTTTATGAGGCCTACAAGACCTCCCTGAACTAAATGACTTTTCCCTTTTAGTCACAAGCCTTTCAATGGCATTAGTAATTTCTTTAAGTGGTCAATCATACAAATTCAAATGATGAATAGCAATCTTCATTAATACTGGGTTCAGCTGCTTTATCAATTGATGAACATATCTTATGCAATACATTTTTTCATGTGCAGTGACTTCTATTTTTGTTATTAGTTTCCAGCTGAAGTAAGTAGAAATTTGTCATTGATATTAGGAATTATAGCTGTATCAAACAAAAAAGAAAAAAGCATCAGTATCTTTTGTTACTTCTATGATCATTATATCTTCCCTTTCATTATTTTCATTGTAATTTGAAGGCTGCCATGCAATTCACCACTATGTAATGGCCAAATGGAAGGAATATTTTCAAAGGAGTTTTCGAAGTCATTTATACTTACTGCAAATCAGAGTACTGTTAAAAGAAGTACTAACAAGGGAGGACTCCACTCACAGCCTGAGTTTCCTTTTACCATAGCTCACATTTTTCTGCTTTAAACCTCTGACAGAATATAATAAAGAATACTAAAATAAAACGAATAAGTGATAACGTCAAGTGTTGCAGGAAAGATGTCATTTATCGGGAATCACAAGTGTATGTTATATCCTATTGTACATACCTGCTTTTCATTGTGAAAATGTGATTTACAAGTTACATTAATAGTGATTACACTTCATAAACCAGACAAGGAGTTACTAATTCCCAATGGGAAACATGTAACAACTATTATTTCTTTACTTCCACCTGGGGGAAGACTCTTAAGAACCAGCATTCTGAATATCGGACAAAATTCAACAGACGATCATAGGAAAAATGAGGCCAGAACAGTAGGGGATGGCTTTAGAATACCAGGAGCCAAAGCACTGACAGCGTTTTCAGGACTGCATGAAAGAGAGCACTGTGGATCTGAGGTGGAATAACAATGTGAGTAGAGAGATATTTACAGGAAAAGGCTCCTCCCTGAGTTCAGTAGAGCGCGTGAGAGAAAGCACATGGCTGAACAGCTCTCGCCAGCTGGAAGCAGAAGCCGACATCCTACTAGGTGATGAAAGATTATAAACAGAGAGGCTAAGTAGTTCAGGATCATAAAAATGAAGATAAAAGTTTACGTTTGATGAGGAAGAGCCAAAAACGGACACGCAAAGAGCAGTGACACAGACCAGGGGCTGGGAGGGTGAGCTCTGCAGCAGAGCCCTCTGGAGAAGCCACGATTCTGTCATGGTTAAACAAAAGGATGGTGCACCAGCAAGAAGGGAAATCAGATGCCACTCCCAAATGTTACTTGCAATAGAAGGGGCTGTTAAGTAGACAGAAAAGGAGAAAAGTTCTCTGAGCGTTTCTAGAGCTGATTTACATCAGAGCAAGTGCAGACAGGTAAAGCTGAGACACCACAATGTCTCTCAGCAACCCAGGACTAGACCCAGCTCTTCCACACTGCAGCCCCTGTCTCTGAAGTACCCCTGAGTTGATGCCAACTCCCCAGTAGCACAGAACTTGCTTTTTTTTTTCTTCCCCTCTTCTTCACATAAATTCATACAGGTATACTGTACAATTGCAGCCCCTCAGGAGAGGACCGTTTATTTAATTTGGTGTATCTAAGCTTCATATACTTAAGCACCACCATATCCCAAACCCAAATATTAATGAAGCTGTGTGAACAAGGATATTACAGATTGCTTGGAAAGGGTAGCTAGAAAGCAGTCCCTAGAAGAACTCTATGAAGTAAGTAAAAGCAGTATGTTACATACAGTACCTTCCCTATATAAGCACAATGCAGCTGGTGGATCTGCTCACACTGTGAGCATTCCTGCCAACCTTTGACAATTACCTCTAAGTAGGAAACATTTCTTTTTAAATTCCTGTGGTCATATTATTCACCTTCTTTAGCTTGCTCTGTACACAAAGAAGCTGTTGGACTGGAAACATCCATCATTTACTTAGACAACAAAAACCCACAAGGTGTGTGTTAAAATGAGATAACACATGCCCCACTGGCCTCAAACGATCCCATAAAAGGACTATCTTATAATACCACACTCTTGGAAATGTCTTATTGTGATAATGAAATGGCACCAAAGTTGATTTTGCTATAGAAAAGCTGTGTTCATCCACATACCATTAGTATTTTTATGCTATTTCAAGTGAAAATATCCAACCTTCATGTTATTCTGTGGCATAGCGAGAAACACCCACTGAATTATTCAGTACGTTAAACTGTGTAATGTAATAATGTGTGATAGTTATAAAATGCTTTTTTTTATTTATACGATGATTAACATCACAACATTGTAGAGGCCTAGAAAGAGGTTCATTGTTCTGTGAGTTTCTAGTAAAATTCTGGACAGGAGACAGACGCTTTTTCTATATTAATAATACTGTGTAAAGGAGAAAATATATAGTTAGTTATTTATAGGTCGCTTTTTGGTTTGTTGGTTGTTTCCCTCCCTCCCCTCCAGATCTTACCCTTCTCCTGTTATTACCGAATTTTTTCTACTGGACACTTATCAACATCAGTGATACTAAATTTTGTTACAGTGTGTACCACCCTGTAATTAATACTTATAGACAACCAAAATATATTTGCTATCCAAACAATCATAACTAAGAAACGTGGAAAGCAACGAATCGCTGCAAGACAGGAAGAAGTGATGACATTTATGATCCTCCGTACTTCCAGCCATACATCAGAGTAGGTATCAAGGGCATTTGTCTGTACAGCAGTGCTGGAACCAGCTGTGAAAGCCTTGGCTCCTCCTCCCATTCCCCCCTGCAGAAGGAGACTATTTGAAAGCAGCAGCAGAAGGAAAAGGCCTACCACATTATTTCTCCTTCCCCATTCTCCTCTGGAAAGCAGCTAAAACCAAGCGACTAACGTTCTAGTCCAATTCTGTCACCTCTGCCATAGATTACTTCTTAAATATTTGTTTCAGCTTCACAATGAAGCGGAAGAGAAAAAAAAAAAGGATTTTTCAGTTTTGTGAAATGATTTTCTCCCAGTGAAGTCCTAGAAACAAAAGTGCTTAAAATACCTACACCTGTACCTAGGAATAAATTCTTTTTTAAGTACTTTGGAGGCTCAAAGGTTATCTTCAGCTTCTGCCCTTCAAAAAGGAAAAAGACTGAGAAGAACACCTGAGAAATAGGTCAGAAGAAAAATACATCTATTTCTGAACCCTTTCCAGTGTTAAATTTGAAACTGAAGTAAGAAACAGTGAATGATGGCCACGAATTTTCTTTATCAAGGTTCCCTCCCCCACTGTCTTCATATCTGACATAGTCATTAGAGATAATGTTAGTCCTTTATTTTAACTGTGAATATTAAGATAACGGAAGAAATTGGCTAGTCAGTTGTGAAATATTATAGCAATAAAAGTCTTTGGTGGAAGATAGTACGAGGGTGTCAATAAACAAAAAGTAATGTGAAGATTACATATTTATTGAGACTGCAGCATTTATCAGTCATCAACATTTAATTGGACTTAAGATACTTGCTAGATTTTTATTTCTACTGTACAAGTTTGTTCGTATATTTAGGCATAAAGTGATACGCTTCCTAGTTTTTATTTTAGCTCTTTCAGACATTTGTTGCCATTTATCTTTTAACTTCATACTCAACTGATGCTGTAGGTTACAGCTATATCCAGTGGGCACCAGACACCCTCTCATCCTTTTACTGGCAGCTTTCAAGAGCTAGTGACCCAAGAGCAGTTGTAGCAGCCCCTGGCCACCTTTCCTCGTTGCCTGCAGCTGACATTATGTCCTGTGACAAGGACACATCCAGCTGTATGGAGGGCAAGGGACTGAGGCATCCAGGAAATTTGGGAAAAGTGCCCCATGACAGTTCTGGCTGCGGCACCTCTCCTCTTTCTTAGAGATCCTTTGGCTACTGGGTGAACTGGACTGTAGGGGAAAGGGTGTCACCCAGGTAGAGGTGGCACTGCTGCACGTGCATAGCAAAACCAGGCATGTGGGAGGAAGACAACTTCGGAGTGGCACAGCAGGGCTGCCCTCTGCAAGCCCAGCAAGCCAAGTGCTTTCTGGAGCAGCTCTGCAGGAGACCCAGCTGTGCCAAGCCTCGCGTGGCAAATCTGGGCGGCCCACAGCTGGCGGGGCACAATTCCAGCGTACGCCAAATATAGGGACAAATTACTGAAAGATGACTCGGTGAGAGTATTTTACTGGAATCTGCAGGCCTGTTGGGACACTTACATTATTGATTTTTTTTTTCCATTGATAGATTCCTTTTCAGAATGTAAAGAGCAATAAGGCATTAATGTATGCATGCAGATTTCATGAGGCTCTCTAACTAGCTGCTTATGAAATAGTAATGTCATTTTTGAATAAGGGAAATAGTGAATCCAATGGTCATTTTAACCGCTTGACAAAAGGAACCTACCCGATACAAGGCACGACGGCTTTTTACTGCAGTTCATATGTCACATCTGAGTTTGTAGCAACTAAAGCATGATTCCTAAAAAGTCCTCAGATGCACTGTAAGCTGTAAATTCCTACTACACTGTAAACGGGATGTGTTGTTTACAGCTGTTTAGATCCACTAAATATTTGTGGATTTGCTTCCTCAGCTATAGCAGGAACTTACTGGTCATAACTCCCTGCCTTGTTCAATAACTTCCAGTAATTATCATGAAGAAAATGCAATAAATTTATGTAATAGACTGCCCCTTTGCTATAATATACAATGAAAAGCAATCAATGCTCCTTACAATAAGGAGAAGAAATACAACTGTGTTTTATTTTATAGCTTTGGTAATATAGCTTTGGAAACCACCAGAGGGAGTAGAGTGAAAGTCCAGTGGTCAAATTTCAGCCCCGCAAAACGTAGCCCAGGGCTGACATCTTACAAAGTTAGGTACACAACACCAGGGTGTGTACTTCTATAGCAGACCCTTTGATTTGTTCACCCATCCAGAAAATACACTGTCCCTATGAATTGCTGCTCTTCCTTCATATGCTTAGAAACAGGGAAGCCACATGAATCTCCTAAATAACCCTCAAACTTAACCTTTGCAGAAGTAATTACAAAAAAAAAAGGATGCAGGAAGAGGATAGCAAAATACCTACTTTTGCAGTTACCAACAATAATCATGGAAAAGAAGACAGTTATATTTAATCATGGTTTTAATATACAGTTTTACTATAACTTAAATCTAAGGGCATTTCTGAGACCATCCTAGTTACGCTTAGAGTAAAATTACATGCTACATATCTTGGAAAGTAAATGAAAGCCTTTTCCTGGTGATTTGTTATACATTTCTTTTTTGCCTCTGGGTAAGTGAAGGCTGGGCCTCTGAAGAGTTTCAAGTATAATGCACAGTGAATATAAAACACTCCATTAATTGGGATAATAGGTCCTGGCATGTAATTGCATTGCTAAGGTACTATGGATAGCGGCCGAGTGAAATGGTATTTATTCAAGGTTGTTAGTCACCCGTGGATAACTTTATTTGTCCACTGATGCTTAAATAAATGCATCATCCATCAGTAAGAATACTTATGAAAAAAATTTATAGCAAAAATCATTATCATGTCTCAAATTATAAAAGGAAACAGTATATAAAAATTGCTGAACGATGGTACAATAAAGCCATGCCGTGCTGCAGTTTGCTTGTTTTTCTGCCAGTGAATAGTAAAAAAATTAAAGAAAAAAAAAAAAAATTCAAGGCTGAAGACAATGACAAGTTTACTTGCTTACAGTATTTACCCTAGCCACTGAATATACTAGCTATCTTAAAAAAATATTTTTTCCTGAAAGTGTTGTAGACACAAACATTGTCTAAATAGGATAAACACATCCAATAACGCACGCAGCACCAACTGCAAAAAATATTTAACAGCGTGTTTAAGCTGCATGTATGAGTAAGGCAGCATGTTTTGTTCACGTCATCGGTTTGTTGCGTTGCAGAGATCACTAATCCCTGAGAAAAGAGCGAGAAATAAATCATACATATACAACAGTAAGACACAAGTATTGCTTGATTATGGGCAATCTTAAATAAAGCCTATATAAGACAGAAAAGACCTACAAAGAATTCCCGTCGATGCTGCCAACAGCTGAGCTCAAAACACCTTCATATCTCATATAAAGAAATTGTTATTAAGGACCTGATTTTCAAATAGAGCACAGCCACATCCTCTTTTATCTTCAGCTGCATATGCAAACACTCATTATTTTGACAATCCTACCCTCAAGACCTTATCTCATCATACGTTCCTTCTGAATAGAACTGAATAATATCTAACATACGAGGGATACAGGTTCCCAACCGAGGTTTAAAAGGAAATACATGCATTAACTGAAACAACAGTGCCTATAGCTGCAGCAAATGTCTTCTTATGCATATTTATATCTTCTAAGTAACTGTCAGCATAGTTTGGCTGGGATCATGATGTTTTGTCTGTTGTGTCCACAAGTTTATCCCTTTTGAAAGGGTCACTGACAGCTTTTTTAGAGAGATACAAAAAGAAAACAACCTTTTTTGAGTTCAGAAGGGTAGCATAAGGTTTCTTTGACATTCACAGCAACAAATCATGGGTCTACCTTGGCCATGTTTGGTCTCCACACCTCCCACTGACTGCAGGGCCACCAGCCACCTCCCCACCTCCACGGGAGGCTGGAGCAGTACCTCGGTCAAAGCATCCTGTTTGTCAAGTGGCTGAACTTGCCAGATTCAACTATCTCATGGGGTATAAAAGGCAGCAAATGGAGTAGTTTGACAAGAAAGAAGCTCATTTAAAAAACAGTTCCCATTTTCAACAGTGAAAAAAAAAAAAAGGAGTCAAAGAACAGTGACTCCTGCCTTCCTAACATACACATGAAATTTCACAGGAGATGGGGAAAATTTTGCTCAGCTCACAGAAGAGGTTGTTATTTACATCTAAATATAAAGCTGTTATCAGTGAAGCCTGATCCTCCAAACATGTGTGTGTACCTGAAGTTAACAGCACGCAAGGTGTTGCAGCAATCTTAGTGAGGTAACTAGCGTTGAATTAACCACATACATATTACGGGGATTAAAACATAGCAGCAGTGTCTTTTTCCTTAGATTCACTTTTGAAGACTTCTGGAAGGTCTCATGTTTTGAAATATCAAACAACATCACATGATTGATCTGTAAGTAGAAGAAAATCTTCCAGTCCTCCATCAAAGACCCTCTGTCCTCAAAGCAGGAGTTACAGATTCTCCTCCGAGTTCCATGCTCCTCTCAGGGGCTCTCAGCCTCTCTGAATATTGCTTTATTTCCACCTCTCTGGATCATATATTCCCAGATTTATCAACTTCACTGAATGTGCTGCTTTATCTTACTCCCTGATATTTCTATGTTTACAAACTGTAAGACCAAAATAGGGAAATTTGGCCTAATGGTTATTCTGTATGAGCTGGTTTATAAAATAAGTTCAATTTCATATTAAAAGGCCATTTGGACACATTGCTGATACACAGTGAGGTAAGCATTTAATGCTGAATCTGTCAATAAGCACACATTGAACATCTCTTCCTATTACCTATTTCAGTATCTAGTTTGACTAGGCTTAACTTTTGTAATACTCCAATCCAGAACATCTCGTAACACTTAGATCTGTTTCATTTAATTTTCCACCTTCTGGTCTGTTCATTTGATTTATTAAAAATTATACTGTAAAGCAATTACAACCATATGCCATTTAAATCATCTCTTTACTTTAGTACCACCTGAAATATTTATCACCTTACATATTTTAAACTAAATCAGTAATTAAAGATTAAAGAGAACGATCCCAGCAAAGAAAGCAAAAGGATTCTACAATCCTTCACAAGGACTCTTCAACAAGCCCCCAAAATGCACTTTCCATGCCCTGCTATTCTGGTTACTCATCAGTATTAAAAATCTTCAGCATCGACTCCATATTCAGACAGGTTATCCAAAGAACTTTGGTAAAAAGAAAAAGCTTTACCAAAGTGGAGGAACACTAAATCTTGCATTTTCTCTTCTTCCGTGTATGTGTAAAGAAGTAATCTTATTTGCTTAACGTGATTCACCTTTCAGAAATCCTTGCTTTCTCATGCCCTTTAAGTTATAATTTTTTAAGTGTATCCTTTTGGCAACGGTGAATTAGTATTCTCTGCTAACATACTGAAAAGATTACACTTCACAGGACTCTAATTTTCAACCTTTCAAGTGCGCTTTCATTTTAAGGACAGTAACAAAATTCACAGTTTTCAGTCTCCTGGAGACTTTTGCATCAAGTATGCATTAAAATAATAATAATGGCATAAACAGCTTATTTTTATTGTCACACATGAAGCATATGCATAGTATGTTTCTATACTTCACCTAATTTTTGTTTGCCTTAACTTTTGCTTACTAGCACACCTTCAGACACGATACTTTACTTAATTTTCTACATGAGCCACGTTCCACAAAACATTAAAAGAAACCCATCAACTCCCCCCGTGACCCGAGAGAACATGATAAAGAGAATATTTATTAACACAACTCTCAGTACTAAAATTTGTGATAGTCTCCTCAATGTGACACATTCCCCTCGCTTCCATAGGTCGTGTCGGGTGAGATGGAGCCCTGAACTGGGCTCCTCCTTGGAAATAAGGGGAAGAACTGGGAGCGTCTGTAGCAATTTTTTCCAGGCTACCAGGGTACTCTTTCAGCTTCCAAAAAGTGCTGCGGAAGACCTTCCGACACCTCCATTCTGCATTCAGTCATGCTAGTTTTTAAGCACTTATCCGAGTGTCAGTAATATCCTCCTCTCCTTCCTCGTGTTTAACCCCTGGTTTTATTTATAAAGATGGATTGTGTCCTTCCATCTTCATTTTACTAGGCTAAACAAGTAGGTCCTAATATATAACACACTTTAATTTCTTCTCATATGATAGATTCACTGTTCGCTTAATCATCTTAATTGCACTCCTTTCCATCTGTTCTCATTTAAACTCATTTTTCTTGAACAAGGATGACCAGATTGTACCTACTATTCTAAATAAGATTAATGCCTTCAGTGGCTCTCATTCTTCACTATTTCTTTTGGAAATACTTTGCATGATCTTAATGGACTACATTTGCTGCTTTTTTTTTCATTTGAAAACATATTGCACCGTTACAGAAGAACTGAATTACCGGAGTAATTCAGTGCCATTTACAACAGACAATCTCTCAATGTTTTAACATCAAGTTCTACTCACAAAAGATGTTACTTAAGGATTTTGAACTCAATGAGATGTCCTTTGATATAATCCCCTATTAGTGTTACATTAGGCATCAACTTATACCTCAATTTTGACTTTTAAGTGCTAGATGCTTTAAAACATACAGCAAAACTTATCTCCTTTCAGAATTTGCTTTACTTTTTAAACCATAAGTTTGAAGTCCACCACGAAAGTAAGGGGAAAAAATGGTCTTCAAAGCAGAATTTGGGATCATTCTCTCCCCTGCTCCAATTTCCATTAATTTTCTTCCCTTTTGCCCCAACATCCTGCAGAAATAAAGCCAGACAATGAAAAACAAACCAATAAGGCTGTGATACCACTACATGCACTCAGAGAAATTTCAAGTCAGAGACCAAGTCAAAGTTAGTTAAGTATTCTACTTTTTTTTCCCTCCTTTATTATTATTTTTTTAAACTAATTAGTAACACAACCAGTACCATCAACTTTGTGGTGAGAACAAAGGAAGAGCTGTCATCAGAAAACCGCTGATGTTTAATACATGATACATACATAGAAGAAAGGAAAACTACAGGTTAAAAGCTACTTTATTTGCTTTGTTCAGTGAGCAACTGTATTTATTTGAGACTTTTGGCAAAAATATCTATTGAAAACTCAAGCACAGATGTAAGGCCTTAAAATGGTGAAATTATAAATGAAAAAATATACATACATTCATTATGAGAGCCAGCTGTATTTTAGCAATGAAGTAAAACATTTGTTCTGAGCGCCGTTGAACATATTAGGTTTTTAAAAGTAATCTTCAGAAGTGAATACACATCATAAAAAAGAATCATTTTCTCTATAGGATATTATACCCTATCTTAAAACCTCAGCACTTTTAATTATTTGCCATTTACATTTATACTCAGAAAATACTGGAAGGTCAGAAACACATTTCAGGTCCTACTGTGTCTATTATGGTCCACTCCCTCTGAAGAATTTCCTGTGTAGACTGAGGTAAAGCAAGAAAACATGAAAATGGTAGGGTTGGAAAAGAACAAGTGTACTGTTGAATAGTACCATTAAGTTACTTTGTGGAATAGAACAACATAAACCAATTAATTTTTGTCAGGTGTTTTGCTTTTTTCCTATTTTTACTGCAATGAAGAACATACTGAAGACACATAACTAAACCCTGCTACATTGTTCCATGTTATAAGAAAGCTTTATCAAAAAATAACTGAGTGTCTAAACAAAAAAAAAAAGCCCTCAGAAATCGGGCATAGCTTCTATCCTAGCAAAGCCTGGCTCACAGCTCTAGGACAGCATCTTCTCCTGGCCGTTCTCTAATTTACATAAACACAACACATAAAACTCTTCCAGCTGCTTTTCCAAATACAAGTCTGAACAATTGACATCAGTAATCACAAAAGTAGAAAAGGTTAAAGTAAAAGCCAGTGAGAAGTTCAATCAGGAAGAGAATTTTCATTCATTTGCATATAATTTTCACATTTAATGTTCTACAGTAGAGTTCACCTTTTGAAAGTGTAAAATCACTTTTTTTTTTAAGAAAACCAGATAAGGAAATAAGTCAAAGGAAACCTTTTTCTATAGCATTTCATTAAGAAACGCAGTCCTAGAATTCAAATATATGACTTTGCCCCCCATCCCCTGGTTTTCACGTTTGCTAATTTTGGCAAAGTTTGCCATATCGGCACAGGAAAAACAAGTAGCTCAGAATTTCTAGGTTCCCTAAGAGACATTAAAATTCAGCTAAAGACTGCAATAAAAACTAATCTTACACCTTAGACTGACATCCTAAAGGTACTGCCTCTCCTACCTCTATCCTGTTCCAAATTTACTATTACAGTTCTTTAGAGTTAATGAGAATAATTCAATTTCGAATTCCCTAACCAAGTTTAAGTCCAACTATTAGCAAAGGACAGCACTTGCTTATCACACTTATCAGAAGTACCTATTTTTGAGAGTTTGTTGGATGCACAAACAATAATGGATTTTTAATGTTTGGGTAGATGTGAAATACTAAGAGGCAGGAACTCTTGTTTCAAACAAAATTTCCACTATTTGACAAGACAGCAAAATAATTTAACTGAAAAAACCTCTAGTGTATGGAACCATTTTAGTTTAATAAATCCATCACACATCAATAGAATTAGCATAACCACATCATCCTATATTAAAATCACTATCGAGCAACCCATTACTGACTTATAAACACGTATTTTGAGTTTGACACCAGTGCAGCTGAATGCCAGCTTACAGTTTTAGATGCACGTCTATGTGCATGAGGTACAAACCCAGGACTCTGCACACAACACCCCCCTCCCTACTGTAACATCTATGCAGTGGGTATAAATTGCCTTTGGGGATTAGTGTTACCTCTGACTTTTTCTTAGCAGTATATGAGAGGGCAGATCTAAAGTGCCTCTGGCCCAGCCCATGCCCACTGGTAGCCGACAGCTCCAAGAGGAGTGTTTCAGCCAGAAAGTAAAATCTGCACCCCACCTACCCCACCACTCAGGTCCGAAAACCAGAGGAATAAAAACTTGCCTTATATTTCCCTCTATATTCCTGCTTTAAACAATAACACGGCAAAGTAGAGAGACTTGACCCCGTACAGTGACCTAAGCAGAAATCTCCCAGGATCATAGAATATCAGGTTGAAAGAGACCTCAGGGATCATCTGGTCCAGGCTGCCTTGGCAAAAGCCCGGTCTAGACAAGAAGGCCCACCCAGCGCCTTGGCCAGGTGAGTCTTAAAAGTGCCCAGTGTTGGGGAAAAGGCAGGAGAAGAACTGAAATGCAAACTTAATACTATCAGATAACGGAGATAACCTGTCCCGTAAATGTATTATTTGACTTTGTGGTTGCTTTTTTTATTTTTTTTTAATTGTGACTGATTTCTAGTCTTTGATAGTGCAAGGATGCTTTTTTTATCAGAAGACATCATTATAATACCATAAAAAAAAAAAAAAAGTTAAGGGTGTACCATATTCCCCTATCCTGCCTTGAGCTTAATGAGAAAGCCTATTTTAAACAGCCCAGGAGCCTGGAAAGAAAATAGTGGTAGGTAAACTTATTTTTAGCAGCAATATAAGCAGTCACTGGAACGCATAATCTGTTTTCCTCTGGTTTTAACAGTTCACTAAAATTCATAAGCATTCTAAAAATCAAACCCATAGTTTATTTAATTAAACTCTACACATAAAAAATATCCATCAGCTGTCAACAGCATGAATTTAGATTGGAAGCAGAATAAATGCCGTATTTCTGATGCTGGCGGGCAGTTCTTTGTACACATAAGGGCAAGCAGCACGCTAAAAAGTTATTTCAATTTTAGCTACTAGATCTGAGTGAAACCCAAGTAGCTGAGGGAATCCATTACACATGAACAGGCCCATTGCAATTCAGGAGAAGTCAGTGACACATGTACTCCCGAGTCCGTAAGAGGAACTTTGATGAGGACAGATAACAGGAAGGTTGGTTTCTATATAGCAAACTGAAATAACATATTGCCCTGTGCCCTGTCCTTTGATACAAGGAGACAGAAGCATATGACAGGTTTTGCTTTTAAAAGAACACACACACACACAAAAAAAAAAAAAAAAAGAAAAAAAAAAAATTGGTTTTTTTCTAGGAATTTTTTGCATCATACTAAGAAAGTACATGAGTATGGCAAGTAAGAGGCTCAAAGTCAGACTTTGGAATGCAAACTAGGAACTCACACCCACTCACCATAGATGGGTATGTTTTTACAAGATTTCACAGAACCTCACGTCTGAGGTCCTTCCATCGAGTTATTTTCTCCCTATCCCCAGGCTCTGGTATTTCAGGGGGCAGTCTGAAACAGCACTCAACAAACTCTCTTTGCTTGACAGGTATAAGCACAGAGCTCAGCAAATGTAAGATCTAGTATCAGACAACTATTAGATAATTATGTATTTCTGCTCTGTTAGATATAATGAATGAATGCAGGGCCTGTTAGGTTTTATTCTTTTAATGACACAGCAACAGAGACAGAAACCTGACATAAAAGCACATTGTATATTTTCCAGTTCTCACAGCAAACAACCCGGCCAGCTCGCTTCAGCGGTTTTTAGTTAGTTACTGGTTAGCTAATACAATGCCTGCTGATTAAATTTGGATTTAGCTAAATTTGTTAAATGTGTTTTAGATAATTAAGGAGCTGACTGGATGACACAAATAGATTTTGATCAGCAAATTAAAGTAGCTGGCTACATTTCAGAATTAGAGAGTATAAAGTATAAGTTATGTTTGGAGAAGGAACTATTCCTCTTGCTTTTTTCTTTCAAATTGCCTGGAAAAGAAATCAAAGGGCAGGTCTGTGGCACATCATATACTTTTGACGCAAGTGTTCAAGGATTAATTTTCACAGAAAACTGGTGATACGTAAGAAATAATAAGTAAATTTATATTTCTAAATTCAGATTTTTAGTGTGGGGGTAATTAAACAAGATTTTTTTTTTTAATAATTTGGGTTTTTACTGAAAGAATATTTAATTATTTCTCTGTAGCTATCCCTTTCCTGTGCTGTTGTAGTGGGCCAGACCTGTATCTCCTTTCCTAAAACATGTGGCATATTTATACCAAAATCAGTGACAATTCACCAGCAACTTTGTTCTTTCCCTCAATGTCTGCAGAAACTTCTTGAATAGTCTGAGTAGCAATCTTAGGCCAGTAGCATAACTGCAGTACTGTTCCTTGCCATGATATATTCCATATTCTTTTAATAGGAGAACTAGAATATGCACTTAAACAAGCTGATTGTAAAAATTATACCTGCTTTATTACAGAACATCTTTCACATGATTATGGAAGGGTTGAGTATTTCTGTTTTGTTTGGGGTTTTTTTTTATCCAAAGACCTGTCTCGTGCCTTTTATGTGAGAATATAAATATATTCAATGTATTTAATCTCAGAGTAATCCTCAAGGTAACAAAGAATTAACTGTATTTCACAGATAGAAAGACAAAGTACAAAAGAGATCACACTAATTTGCTCCAGGTACCCACAGAAAACCAACGCCATGGTAGGGACCTGAACTCAGTCTCACAAAGTCCGAGCCTTAATGCAGTGACCACATTTTTTTGCATTTGGACACCAGAACAACAAAAAGGCATTAGAAAGCAAGCGACGTAAAATGTTTCATAAAGTTCTTTCAGGAAAAGTACATTGTATTTTGAAGGAGGGTGTGTTTTACTCTTCTCTTACAACGGTAAGACTTTTAAATTTTCTTCAGATGTGGCTATTATTTTTTTCAAAAGGTATTATTATCAGTTGAAGAGCGTGTCAACTTGGGTCACACTGACTTCACCCCAGAAAAATCATTAGGATTTTTCTAATAAAGCTTCAAGATTATCTTCTTTATTTTTCCTGTCTAAAAGGACTTCAGTCCCTCTGTCAACACAGCTACTAAATTACATGTGCTGTAAGTCATATGAAGACCCATCTTCCCTCCTTGCCCCTGCCCTGCGAGCACATCCTCTTGGTGCATCAGAACCACAGATTCATGGGTGTGAGAAGAAGAAAATCACCCAACCAATGTTAGGAAACACATGTGAGAACTGTCTGTCTCTTACTTTTTGAGCAGCTCTTAGGAAAGCATGACCAGTTCAACAGCGTGTTGCAGTTGGGAGCAAAGCTCGGAGGCGAGGTATGGCCAACCACACAACGGCAACAGGAGTTGGGCTATGCAAGGCAGCAGTGAAGAAGGAAGCTTCTGAGCCCTGGATTTCCTTTTCGTATCTAGCAAATCTCAGCTGAGCATGTGTAGAAACTTTTCAAAGGCTTAGTATTTCACCTAGTACAGATGGATTTTCACAGAAAATGGCAAAACACGTATTTCAGACACAAAGATTTCCCTCCTCCTGCCAAATTTCAAGCCTCTGCTTTGTAAAATGTAAATCAAAGTGGAGCCAGACCTTCCATTTTCAGAATCTCTTTGAATTTGCCTTGACAGTTTCCTACTCTTTAATGAAATAAAAATGAATCATCTGAGAACTCCTGACCTATACTGCAAGTTGTTTGGGTTATTAGCTGTTTTTAAGATAACCGGTTTTTGTTTTCTTCATGCAGCCAGTCTGTCAAAATTAAGACACCATTTTTTTCCTGGTTCTATTAATGCAAATATTTCTTGGAGAAGAACACTTAGAAACAGGAAAAAAGAAATCTTCCTACAGCTTCTGTGAGAGGCTGCTTTCACAATACATTTCTGAGCAAATTAAAAGTCAAATCTTTAACAAAAAAAACCCCTTCATTTACAAAAAGGCATATTTACGAAAGCACAGACACTCCAAGGAGATGAAATCAAGTGTACGTTCATTATGGGCAAAGAAATGATCGTCCCATACATACACTGAGAAATTAATTCAGAAGGTAAGAGAAACGGACAGGATGCAAAGTCTTTTTGCCTTTGTAACTGAACATTTGGCATAAATGGGATTGTGGCAGAAAGGGAACATAGGGGAAAAAACCTTCAAGAAATCTTAACAAGTGGAAGCAGACAAACAGATACAACTGAATAGATACAGATACCGAAACACAGCGAGAAGTTCACTCAAGGGACAATATTTTTTTATTTTGGATAGAAAATTGCGAGATCATCTTCTGTGGTTTTATTTTGTATCAGTATTAACTCACATGAATTAAAAACACTACTAAAAGGGAACAGTTAATGGGCTAAACCAATGCTGTTTATTTCCACATTAGAGCAGAATGCTCTCTTTGGCTCTAGGAAAAATATTGAACAGTCCAGCTTTCTTCTACGTTTGGGAATATGATCAAACAATAAACAGGTATTCTTCTAGCACTCTATGCTTTTCAAACCCCTGAACAACATTAATATTTAATGTGTAAAATGGATAAATATTGTTAGGGATCCAAGAGAGGCAGAGGTTATCTTATTTGCTAAAGACCACATAGTAATTTGGAATTAAATCTAAGCTGTAAATTTGTATATTCTTATGTGCTTGGTTTGGAGGGGTTTTGTGTGTGTGTTTCGGTTGTTTTTTATTAATCTATTATAAAGTAAGTCTTAAATATTAGTTCTTAGGGTGAGTCCACTACTTTTCCCTTGGCCTTTAATGTGTATCTCCAGGAATGATAATTGAAAATACTTTATGTTCTTTTCCCCCCTTCTTTTCATACCAATGTATTTACACTGTCAATATCCTTCAGCGCTGCATTTTCTTCTATAATAATCATAATTACATTCTTTTATCCTGGTATAGTTAAGCACTTTTGAGGCTAATCTAGCTCCTATTAAAGGTAATGGATGCCTTGCTATTAACTTCGATGAAGGCAAGATTAGCCTCTAACCTCTCTACCCTCTTTAGTTCTTTCAGGAGAGATTTCAATTTTTACCTCTTTATTCCTCATTTATATAGTTATTATATACACATGGTATATTCCCTTTATTTACTTTCCAAGTGCTCTCTGAGTCTTTGACAGTTGTTAAAAGGACATTACTAAGACATTAAAATGTTGAATGATTTTTGGATTGAATGCAACATGATGTTT
>JAAGNO010029864.1:0-55642 GCA_033439905.1 Ceryle rudis
CCAACCGGAAGTAACCCGGAAGTGACCCGGAAGTGACTCGGAAGTATTCCGGAAGTAACCGCCTCTAGTATTAAAGCGCCCAACCGGAAGTGTCCCGGAAGTAACCCGGAAGTGTCCAGGAAGTAAGCGCCTCCAATAATAAAGCGCCCAACCGGAAGTAACCCGGAAGTGACCCGGAAGTGACTCGGAAGTATTCCGGAAGTAACCGCCTCTAGTATTAAAGCGCCCAACCGGAAGTGTCCCGGAAGTAACCCGGAAGTGTCCAGGAAGTAAGCGCCTCTAATAATAAGGCGTCCAACCGGAAGTAACCCGGAAGTGACCCGGAAGTATTCCGGAAGTAACCGCCTCTACTAATAAAGCACCCAAACGGAAGTAACCCGGAAGCGACTCTAGTAATAAAGCGCCCAACCGGAAGTGTCCCGGAAGTAACCCGGAAGTGTCCAGGAAGTAAGCGCCTCCAATAATAAAGCGCCCAACCGGAAGTGACCCGGAAGTGTCCCGGAAGTAAGCGCCTCTAATAAAGCGTCCAAGCGGAAGTGACCCGGAAGTAAGCGCCTTTAATAATAAAGCGCCCGACCGGAAGTAACCCGGAAGTATTCCGGAAGTAACCCCCTCTAATAACGCGTCCAACCGGAAGTAACCCGGAAGTGTCCCGGAAGTAATCCGGAAGTGTCCCGGAAGTAATCGCCTCTAATAATAAAGCGCCCAACCGGAAGTAACCCGGAAGTGTCCCGGAAGTAATCGCCTCTAATAATAAAGCGCCCAACCGGAAGTGACCCGGAAGTAACCCGGAAGTGTCCCGGAAGTAAGCGCCTCTAATAAGAAAGCGTCCAAGCGGAAGTGACCCGGAAGTAACCCGGAAGTAAGCGCCTCTAATAATAAAGCACCCAAGTGGAAGTGACCCGGAAGCACATACCTCTAATAATAGAGCAGCGACCCGGAAGCGACCGCGAAGTAAGCGCCTCTAATACTAGAGCACCCAACTGGCAGTGACCTGGAAGCGATCCGGAAGTAAGCGTCTCAAATAATAGAGCGCCCAACCAGAAGCGATCCGGAGGTGACCCAGAAGTAAGCGCCTGTAATAATAAAGCACCCAACCGGAAGTGACCCGGAAGCGACCCAGAAACATGCGGCTCTAATAACAGAGCATCTAACCGGAAGCAACCAGAAAGTGACCCGGAAGTATGCACCCTAATTATAGAGCACCTAACCAGAAGCAACCCGCAAGCGACAGGAAATGAAGACTTCTGATACAGCTTCTAACCGGTAGTGACCCGGAAGTGAGCACCTTTCATAATAGAGCATGTAACTGAGGCAACCCAGAAACGCACCAGAAGCACACCTAATAACAGAACGCTTAACTGGAAGCGACCCAGAAATGAAGTCTTGTTATACAGCTTCTAACCAGGAGTGACCCAGAAATGAGCACCTTTCATAAAACCACATAACCAGAAGCAACCCAGAAGTACGCACCTATAATATTAGAGCGCCTGACCGGAAGTGACCCTCAAATGACCCGGAAGTACACAGCTGTCAGAGCACTGACCCAGAAATGCACATCTGTTGTACAGTTTATAACCAGAAGTGACCCGGAAGTGCGCTCCTTTTATATGAGAGCGGTTATGCAGAAGAGACCCGGAAGTGCTTACCTATTTAAATCAACAGTGTTAACCAGAAGTGACCCGGAAGTGCGCTGCTTTTATGAGAACATTTATCCAGAAGTGATCCAGAAGCGACCCGGAAGCTCTTACCTATTTTAATAGTGCCTAACCGGAAACGACCAGGAAGTGACCCGGAAGTGCACAGCTGTCAGAGCGACGACCCGGAAGTGACCTGGAAATGACCCGGAAGTGCACACCTGTCACAGAGCTTATAAGTGGAAGTGATTCGGAATGCGCTCCTTTTATAAGACAGCGTTTATCCTGGAAGAGCTCACCTATTTTAATAGACTGCCTAACCGGAACTGACCCGGAAGTGCTCATCTGTCATAGAACGCCAACCCGGAAGCGCGCAGCTTTCATAAGAGAGCGCCTAACAAGAAGCAACCTAGAAGCACACCGTAAGTGCACACCTTTCATAAGAGAGCGCTTATCTGGAAGCAACCTGGAAGCGACCCAGAAGTGCGCACCTTTTGTACTAGAGCCCTGGCCCAGTAAGCGCACTGGAAAGTGCGCATCTTTTATAGTAGATCGCATAAACCGGAAGCAATCTGGAAGGGCACCGGAACTGTAGAACTTTCATAATAGGAGCGCCAACCCAGAAGACACATGGAAGTGACCTGGAAGTGCGTGCCTGCAGTAAGAGAGCACCGCACCAGAACCATCCCAGAAGTGCACTGGAAGTACTCAGCTCTAATAGAGGAACCTGTGAGGGAGTTACCCAGAAGTGCACCAAAAGTGCACGCCAGTAATGAGAGCGCCGAGGCGGAATTGCACCAGAAGCTCACCAGAAGTGCGCACCTGTACTAATAGAGCGCCTAACCAGAAGTGCACCGGAAGTGCGCGCCTGTAACAGGAAGCTGAACTGGAAACACTCGGGATAGCGCGCACCTGATAGTAACAGAGGTCCAACCCGGAAGCGCACCAGAACTACGCACCTGTAATGAGAGCAGAGACCCGGAAGCGACCCAGAAGAGCACTGGAAGCACGCAGCTTGCTTAGTAGAGCGCAGATGTGGAAGTGCACCAGCAGCACACGGGAAGTGTGCACCTGTAACAGGACACGAAACCGGAAGCGCACCAGAAGTTCGTGCTTGATAACAGAGCGCCGAACCAGAGGCGACCATGGAAGCGCACCGGAAAGTGCACAGCTGTACTAATAGCGCCCCTAACCAGAAGCAACCCAGAGCGCAGAGGAAGTGCACTGGAAGCGCTTGCCTGCAACAGGATGCCGAACCAGAAACGCACTTGAAGTGCGCGCCTGAAATAACATGAGCGTCAAACTGGAGATGACCCAGAAGCGCACCAGAAGTGCGCGCCCGTAATAACAGAGCGCCGAAGCGGAGGCGACCCGGAGCACACCGGAAGTGCACAAATTTCATAATAAAGCGCCAACCCAGAAGACACACGGAAGAGACCCAGAACTGTGTGTCTGTAATAAGAGAGTGCCAAACCGGAACCTGTCCCAGAAGTGCACCAGAAGTACTCAGCTGTAAGAGAGTACTTCCAGTGTACTTCCCTATCTGGGAGCTACCTGGAAGTGCACGCCTATAATAACAGAGCGCCAATCCAGAAGGGATGCGGAAGTGCACCGGAAGTGCGTGCTTCTATTAAAAGAGTGCCTAACTGGAAGCAAACAGGAAGCACACCAGAAGTGCACACCTGTAATAATAGAGTGCCAATCTGGAAGCGCTCTGGAAGAGGCCCGGAAGTGTGCACCTCTAATAACAGAGCGCCGATCCGGAAGCGCACCAGAAGCGTGCGCCTGTGGGAATAGTGCCGAACCAGAAGCGACTCGCAAGTGCACCGGAAGTGCATGCCTCTACTAATAGAGCGCCGATCTGGAAGCGCACGCCTCTACTCATAGAGCGCCAGTCTGGAAAGCAACTCGGTAGCGAAGTGGAAGCGTGCGCCTCTAGCAATAAAGCGTTGATCCGGAAGCAAACCAGACAGTGCTCCCCTCTAGTACTATAGCGCCGAGGTGGAAGCGGTGAGGAAGCGAACTGGGTAGCGCACGCCTCTAGTAATAGAATGCCAAGTCCTGCGTAAGCAGAAGTGAGGAGGAAGCGAGCCCGAAGTGCGCGCCTCTACAACTACACATCTTGTAAATTACATAGGTTTTCAACAGAGGTTATGTTTTGTTAAGGAACACACCCCCCCCAAACCCTTATTTTAGAAATTATGTAGCCTTTGGAGACAGTTTTTATTTTCTTAAGGAAAAAACACTAACAAACCCAGCAATGTAAACTGCACATACACCTATCTTTTGTAAATACATTCCCGATCGACATGGAAGAAGAAAACTTTGGGAATATAAAACACCAGAAGAGAATTATTGGTACAAGCAGCCACGCTATGTAGTTTTACACTGTGATAATGCCTTATCTACAAGTGCCTCGATGTTGCGGAACGCCAGAGTTTCTGCGTGAACAGAAACACGACCAAACACTCCAAAGTTGGTTTTACGATGACAGGAGGATGGTCTCGCCCCAGTAAGGCACCTATTCCTTACTTCAGCCACTTCTAGATTCTGACAATGAATTTTCAGAAGCACTTGCTTCCTAATGGAGGTTTTATTACAAGGATTAATTCTGGCACCTCAAAAAAATTATTTATTTTACTACACAATAATTTATCATCGTAGACATTTCTTAATGATATAAACACATCTAGAAAAGATTTATGAAGAATTAGAATGGTCCAGCACAATCCACTAAATGAGTTTCCAAGTCCTGCTTGACGCTTATGGCTGTTGACATTTGTCTACGTGATTTGACCTAGCATGAAATTTTGGCTTTTCTGCACAAAAAAAACCCAGCTTATAGATGTATGTTTTACCCATGACATACAGGAAGCAGTTACATTTTGATTGACAGTTAAAGTGACCATTAATAACATCTAGCAATGTTATCGCTATACCCACAAACCCACTGCAAATATTGCTCTACGCAATACACGCTTACGGCATTGACAAAGGTCAGCCATCAAATACCTTCCTGAATTCTGAGCTGAGACGTGTTTGAACCTTTATTCATCGTTTGGGAACATGCCATCAATTAGTCACATTCTAAGAGCCAAGTCAACAGACAGCGGCATCAGGTTGTGGAAGGCTGCGCTCTACCTTGACAGGAGCTGACCCCTTTGACATTGTCCGGGACTAACACTATACCAAAGGATGGGAAGGGCTTTAGAGAACTTTAAGAAAGAAGAGTGTAATACCTACGACAAAGGCCATCTCTTAACTCGGGGACCGTATTTTATTGCGGGAGGAAAAAAACCCGTAATTAATGCAATGACTTCTTTCTTGCCCAGGAACAATCTTTATGCAACAGATGTCACTGCTTTTTTACTTCTTCACAAAGGGCGAAGCAAGGCTTATTATAAATAAGGTTAAGTTGGCAGATTTAAAAGAGAAAATTAGGAATGTTGATTTTGTTTCATGTCTTTGTTCACCGATGGTAGGTTGTGTGTCAGCAATAGTTCAATTCAGCATTCTTTTAAAACAGCCCAAACTGTAGAAGTGTTGGCTGCTGTTTATTATAGCAGTCAAAACATCTCAGTCCGTTTCTGAGTTAAGGAATAAATATCCATGTTCACCACTGTAAAAAGTGCCTCGGATCTCTTCTCAATGCCCGAGTACTGAAACTTAGAAATACTTTCAAAAGCTCCCATTCTTACTGAATAAAAGTGAGACGAGGAGAGCATGAACTTCTCCCTTTTCACTCATTATTGACAGATGCAAGGCTCTCCTTTTGCAGGACTCTGAAAGCAGAAGCCAGGGTGGGTGGTAAATATTTCATTTATGAAGCAGTATTTAACATCAAACTCCTCCTGTTTGTCAAACTCTCAGACAAAAATATAACGGAGGTCTATATATGACGGAGGTCTACTGAAACAGGAGGTTTTGACCATTTTGAAACATCTTTTATTCTTTGAAATGAGGACAAATGTTGAAACTAGGACGACTTAGATGTTCTGAATCTAATATTCAGAAACTGTTTCCTATAAAAATGAGTCAACCTTGCAGGTTTGACTTACCTGGATGGATTCCACATAAGAATAGTAGTACACGTGAGGACGTATATGTATCAGGCTACTGCACTGAACATCTTGTGCATTGACTAATTAAGACATTAAGCCCTTGTAAACTATGTGCTCGGAGTTTTGTACTGAAGGAAAGAAAAAACAAAAAATAAAAGAAGACGTGTATTTGTGCCATACTGTTATAATTCTTGCTTTCCTAGTAGCGAAATTCTAATGACAGTAAGTCAAATATAAAAACAAAGGAACATTTGCTTAGAGTTTCTTATTTTCTTTCAAAAGTGGGCCTTCTAAGTATGAAGTTGATAGTTACTGGACTACCGTTGCTTGGTAAACTTTTCTAACCTTGATTTCCCCCATGTCTTCAATACATTGGTCAGAGGGATTGGGGTGAAAATACAGAAAATTTGCATACATGTTCCTGATGGTAGCATTTCTGGTGCAGATACAAAGGGAGGACCTGGGAGGCCCTGCTCCAGTGGCAGGTCAGGCTCAAAGGGCTATAGTGCCCCTGAGCTCTGAACTGGGCCGAATGATGGACCCGCGATAACACTTTGGAAAGGTATCACAACTCCTCGGGACAAGGCCAGGCAGCACTACCCATTCGGAAAGAACGCGCTTTGTCAGTGCTGACACCGGCCTGGCCAGTGCCAAAAATCATTTTTCATTGATAGATTTAGCACCTGTCATCTGGAGATGTTAAACCCTGGCAGCTTGTTGCGATGAGACGCACAGTCTCCCTTTCCAGCTCTTTTACATCTGTGTAACCAGACTGAGTTTGTTTATTATTTCTGACTTACACAGGGAGAAGCGAGAGAGGACCCATTCCCCACGAGTAAAATTCCAATTTGTGTAGGCTTGTGTATAGCCACATATTCGTGTGAATTATATGAGAGTCATGGATACGCTGGGTGAAAAACCGGGTGGAACTGTGCCACTAATCTACGAAGGTGTTGCACTCCTGAGAAAAGAAAAAACAAACCTAGAGATCTGACAGCCCTATAAAAGCATTCCTACTGGGGCATAATCTTTTAGAAAAAAAATAAATCATACCCCATCTTTTTGTAAATTGACCTGTAAGTTACTGACAGCAAATCAATAGGATACAAATGAAAAATAATAATGCAATAACAATGCTGTGTATTACCTTGGACCCTAGACGAAAACTGGGAAAACGATCAATATGATAAAGATTCAGCACTGTTACTCTTTTACAAAGAAAAGGCAAAGTAACGTACCGATTTCAAAAGGTGCCGGTAACAAAAAAACCCAAACCCATCTGCCGCAAAATGAAGAGATAAACCCAAACATTAAACATCTCCTTGTTTGTTTGGCTGTTTCTTCCACCCCCAGACTTCCGTTAATTTGAACCGGAATGAAAAGGAGCAATTTTTTTTTTGCTTGCTTGGAGAAGAAAATAAGCTAAAGAATCACCCATTTTAACATTAGCCCGAGAAGCTCAATGAATGAAAACTCGCCTGCATGCAAGAGGGATATGAAAACAGGTGGTTTTCATGACGTACTTCGGTGTGCTTATTTTGTTTAGCATTTCATTTTAGTTGCTACCTCCACGTTTTCCTTTTTGGAGGTGCTGAGCAGATTTGCAGCGGAGCATTTGTGGATTAAAACAAGTTTTTCCTTGTAATTGGAACAGAGATGGTGTTTTGAAAGAGGCTTGTCCTCCATCCTTAAAAGCTTGTCTCATTTACAGGGCAGGCATCCAAAATCACTAAGTTTGCTTTCTGTACGTGTTTTCCACAATTGCAGTGCAGATTAGAAGTTGAAGAGCAGGAAAAGGAAGTGGAAATACCAGAGGAGAGAGAAAAGGGCAGGCGTGGAGCCTGGCTGATGGTGGGGAAGCTGCCATCACAGGCAGGTCCACAGCAGCACTCAGGTGTGGCTGTGAGTCCCGGCACTGCAGGCACTGAGGGAAAAAACATCAGGGGGACACAATGGGCACACAGCACAGGGAGAGAGAGTCATGTTTAGGAGAATCCTCTGAATTTCTGAATTAGTTTGTTCAGTCATTCTGTGATACACATCTCCATACACAGGAGTAAAGGACGTTCTGTTTGAAAGCTTCCAGAAAAAAAATTTCACAGTGCAAACAACATGACTGCATCTGTCGCTCAAGACAAACGTACCCACATGCTGCTATTTTACACACCTCATCTGTGACGTCCCAATGCAGCCTAAGCGGAAATCATTTTTAGTGTCAATACTAATGCCAAAAACTACAAGGCTACCAATTAACTATTAATCACTAGTGTTACTTATTTATTTATTTATCCCTTTAGGTTTGCAAGGGGCTTTTCACTGATGTTCACACTGGTGACTTTTAAATGAAAAGGAGTCATAAAAGTCAGATAATAAAGGGAGTGGGAACGAAGACCGAATGGAAAGGGAAGGGCAAGCTTATGTGAGGGCACCAATTACATGAAGTAGTCTTACCATTCCGGCTTGTTTTCTTGCAAGTACAAGGCAAACAGTTATCTCAGGCATTGGTCTTAGCAGCTCCCAACAGCCACCTTACTGGGCAAGATTTTTATAAATAAAAGCATGAAAAGATTGCAGCACTTTGTGCGTTCCCAGAATTATGTAAAATAACTTCCACAATCAATGCAGTGTAGCACGTAGCAGTTACCCTTCAATCTCACTCGTATTTTCATTTTGGATTACTAAGTGTAGAGTGAAAGTAAAATGCGTTTCCTGAAAGGCAGCCAAAAGCTGCAGTTTTCAAATTTCAGGTCATGTTCAGAGCTTTATCACAATTTCATACGAGTAAATTCTTAGCTTAGAAATTTCCACTATTGCCTAAAGGTGCATTTAAAGCCATTTATCTCCCTATGGGTGCATTGCTGTAGGAATTTTAAGAATTATTTCAGTGTTAATCCACACTTCACAATGGTCAGAGATCCTCACACAGCTCCAGCCCCAAGACGTGCCACCGTCCATGGGGTGACCGTGCCCCCTGTTTCTCCCATTAAAATAATGTGCCGTTAATTTGCTGTGACCTTGAGATAAAGGATTAAAACCTCACTAGCTGTGAAGACTTTTAATTCCTGTGGCATATGAGGGAATGGAGATGTTGGAAATCACTGCCAGCAGACTGCATCTGCCAGGGCGTGGTAGGATTCTCCCATCTTAATTCTGCATTTTTAGAAAATTATGCTTCCACGAACTCTTTTTGGATTTTTGTTGGGTTTTTTTGGTGGGTTTTTTTTTTTTAATAGTGTCTGTCTCTTCTCTTTTACAAGGTATTTGTTGCAAATCGGAAACATCTCTAAATTGAAAAATCTAACTGTAGGAATGTTTAAAAAAATACCGGAATTCTTCAGGAGAATAAGATGTTTTCCAGACAGCTGCAGTTACCACCTGTTCGCAGCACTGAAGGAAAGAAACACACAGGTGTTCTTTTCCAGATGTGCCAAAGCGACTTTTGCATTTATTCAGTCCTTCTGCTCTCTCTCAGCACGCTGTAATGACAAAAAAATCTGAAAGGATAAGTATGAGGAGAAGGAAATACCTCTCTCTGACGGTCCCTTTGCCTGCTACTCTGTGCAGACATTAAAACCCAAACCCACAGTGCTATCAAGAATACACTTTGACATCCAAGAGGAGTAGCACTCGCTTTGATTCCCTATTCTGCTGGACGCCAATGCATTTAATGAAAGTAAAAAGGTGTCCATTTTGCCAACACCTGTCCGCTGAAGACTGCCTCTCACTGTCCTCTGGCCACAGATAAATCTGCCTACGGTTCCTCTAGATAGAGGTTTTGTTTGGAGGGGGATCAGCTGAATGCACTTTAATCTATTTTAGGTGAAAGTCCATAACTGTAGCTTTGCTTGATGAAGGAAGAGAATGAAAGTCTTACCCAAACAGAAGCTTCAGGCACGTGCCCTGACAGCAGCTGCAAATGTCAAAAAGGAACAAAAATCAGTGTCCATTTCCCTTTCTCCTTGTGTAAATTCCTCCTGGCAGGGAGACAGATCCAGCATTGCTGTTTTTTGCCTGTGGATGTGAAGTAGCAAAAGAAAAAGGACAGGTTGCAGGCTAGCTAAGGAGAAGTCTCCCAGTAGAAGTGGCACAGTTTCAATTTTTTTACAGCCAGAAAAGTGTATCATATAAATATATGTATGGCCTACTTATTACTTTGCTATGCTAAATCAGAGCTATATATACATTCAAAGACCAAGAAACCAACTCTCTTCATCCGCCAGAAAACCAAACAGTATTTTATTTCCTGTTTCCAAGTAGAATGCTACATGATACAACCTAATTCTTATTCCTTTGGGTTTTTGGGTTTTTTTACTGCATTTCAGCTGCCGTACTCTCCTGTAGGAGTCGCATTCCGTAAGAAGAGCCCAAGTTCTAAGGAAACAGGCTGTGTCAAACGCTAACCTACCCTAACTGAGAAGAAATACAATTTGGTTTGAAATCCTTCATAGGATGCATAATTCCCAGCACCTAATTTCTACAGCTGAGGTATCAACAGCCTGCCATAATGCTTTAAGTCAAGCAGAACAGTTTCTTAATTTGGATTTTTTGCGCTCAAGTGTTAGTATTAAAAGCCTACTTGGCCATAATGTGAGGCAAACCCGATAATTCAAACAAAACACCGAAAAGCAAGGAAAGCTGCAGAGGAAAGACACATCAAAGCCAACTCGGGGTGAAAGATTTGGAAGTAGTCCTTTGCCTTCTCAAGTTCTGGAGAAGTCTCAAGAATATAACGATAAAAATGTCACATACGTAAACAAAATAATGCTGTCGGCTCTAGTTAAACAGTACCAAAGGAAATGTTTCCTTGCTTCGCAGTGTGCCTTCCTTTCCTCTTTGGTTAGCTACTGAGAAAGTCTGGAGAGCTGGAAAGACCGCACAACAACCTGCCAGGCCAAATGACTTCAAAAGTAGAACCAAACCTACTCTCTGTCCTAAAAAGAAATGCAATGTTTTTATGTAATTATTCATTCATCGTTTATGAAGGAAAAATGGGAATATTTTAACTGGATTTTCAGAGCTCTACGCTTAGAAATAAGCATTTATAACTTGCATGCAGAACAGAAATTTAATTAATCTATTTCAGACATTAGAGATGTAGAAGAGCTTGCAATGGCCACAGTTTATTTGGCACCAAACTCCAGCAATGACAGCATTAGGTTGCAGATCAGAGACATTTGCTTAAGAGTGAGTCAGGTAGGGCTTAAAAAGTATTTTCCAAAGGTAGGAGAAGATTCTGCATTGCAAGAATCATTCGCTGAGTTCTGCATGCATCAGTAGCACACTGGTGATTATGAATTAGATGTCTCAGCTCCAATTATGTGATGGATCTCCTACAGAGAGCTGAGAACTTTAAGTTGAGCTGCAAAGTAGTCAAGTTCACATGCAATATAGTTCACCAGCCAGAAAATTCTGTGAGTGTTGAGAAAAGCGTTCATCTTTACAATAAGACACCGGAAAGGGGAAGGGCAAAAGAAGATATTTTCGAAAAGCATTTTCCATTTTGTTCTTAAAGCACCACTACCGTGGCCTAGCGCTGGACAGATAAAACAAAAGTGCTCTATAAAAATTATCATCCGAAATGAAGACACGGGGGAAAAAAGCTAAAGGCTGCGCCCCTCCTTTCATTTCATTTATTTCCAGAGTTATTCAGAACAAGGACACTTAATCCCTGATGCAAACCTGCAGGGAACAATATTTATCTGTAAGAAGACGTGAAGCCTAATGTAATGTAAACTGAGACTTTTGTCTTGTCTTTTTGTGGGGTGAGAAGAAGAGCTGGATTAGATTGCTTTCTGTAGATAACAATGGGTAGAATAAAGAGGTGTTATAGCTGCAATCCCTTGGAATGATTTACGTATCACAGTCATCTCTTTAATGAAAGAAAGCTTACAGTGGGCAACGAAAAATGACAGAAATATGGTCACATAGTACTGGGTCTACGATATTTTGATTATGTTTGATGCATTACGGTAGACACATATGAAACAATAGCTAAAAGAATCGGGGTATACACGCAATAGTCAGGGACTTAGCTGTTGAGGGGTAATTTTATCACACAAATAAATGTTTGTAGTCATAAAAAAAGGAGTCTGCGTATCTTCATAGTTATAACGTTAGACATTTTTCATCCTTCTTAATAAAAAATGAACCCGGCCTCTAAAACATTTGATCGCTGCTTTCAGGAAAATGGATCAAGGGGTGGTTCTCATTATTTTGTCAAACTTGGAAAAATACATTTTAATGAGGCTGTTTCAAGCTTCTGCTATTCCCTCTTACGGTATTTCTGTGCTGAGGTCACAGATGCCTTAGCAATGTTAAAATATATTATGTATACGGGCCTAAAACGTACACAGTCTGTCCTTAGAATAAATTTAATTCTTAAAGCTGCAGGAATGCATAACCGTAGTAGCTGTAACAGTTTTTTTCAATAATCTTCCTGCAGGAAAATTAAATTAAAAACACCAGTTGGGAAGAATGCCAGCTTCCAACGATTTGCTTCTAATCAAGGAGCTAGACATCGTTTGACTGGTGCTGGCACCTCGCCCTCTCCAGACTAAGCCCTGGCAATTTCTAAACTAATGAAACCACTGTCATCTCCCAAAACTTCATCAAACAACCGGGAGAAACACAGGTCCAGCTGATAGCTAAACAGGACAGGATCACACTCTTACCATTAGCACATGTAGGTAAATAGCCCACCAGGACAAGAAGAAAACACTGACTTGTTGCACACAACCCTCCCATGTAGCTTCAGAGCAGTTTCTTCTGCCTGCCCTGTGATGCTGTAATATGGACTCATGGATCCAAAGCTCCAGAAAAACCCACCCCAACCTGTGACCCTCTGTCACAAACACTGTGCTGCTCTACCTGGCCTCGCTGCTGATAGCTCCACTGGGATATGTGCAACCTGGACGGCATCTTCAGCTTGAATCACTTGGTCCTCCAAGGCTGGAAGTAAGTTTTCCTTTTGATAGTCCTAAAAACCGGTCTTTCATAAACGTGAAGAGAGGAAAGGTTTCCTTTCAGGCTTGCACCCCCCACTTACAGCTCTTGCTCTGCCCAGGTCTTGATATGAATTATCTTTCCCTCTGCTCATTACGAAGCTTCCTGCCAAGATCATTTTCCATGCTGTTCACCTCTTTGTTTTTTTCCCTTTGCTGGCTCCAGCTTCTCTACTGCATTAGACAGAAGTTATTTATCCAACGTTCATTATAATTCACTCTCCACTTTTTGCCTCTCATTTACTATCCAGAGATGGCCTTTCTCCACTGGGTAGTGCAAAGTGCCAGTTCCAAGCACCCATTTAGTATATTACGCTGTTACAGGTGGCTGACCATATACTTCCTGTGCTTTGGTTCTCCTCTGTGTCTTTGGCAGAGGGGAGCAGACAGATGGTACTGGGAACCAGTGCTGAGGCAGTTAACCCCTCGGAGAGGACGCAATCTCTTGTCACAGGCCCGAGAAGCAATTTGCAGCAAGTACCCACAGTCCTTCCAAGTGAATGCTGTACAAACAAGCAACAGGAAATCAAGGAGAATCGTGGACATGCAATATGCAAGTCTTTTCTTAATAGCACTATTCTACATAAACTATTACCCCAGTGACACTAGGCACTGACAAATGAGAGAAATAGTGACCACAGGGCTAAAAATGGAAGTAGGAGAGTTGCAAAATGTGTCTCTAACCAAAAAGGGGGACTGCACTGGACAAGCAGCTGATGTCCCCAATATATTAAGCTATTAGCCTATTTAAGGCAATCGTGGGCTGACTCACAGCTATTTCAGCCAGCAGGAGTCCTTCTATTAATTTCAGCGTGGGTTGCAAGAGGCCACAGGGACTTACGCATTCATTTGTTTTAAGGTGTTTTCTTGAAAATGACGTATTGCAAAGTAAAAGACAAACCAAGACGTTTTCTCCAAATGTTTGTCAGGCATCAGTTTTATAGGGGTATGAGAGTAGAGCTCAAATCAACACACATGATAGAGTGTATCAAGCTGAGGCTTTCCGAGCTACTAATACAAAAGATGAATTCTCAAACACCAGACATGGGTGACAAGATAAGAAGCCCTGCACATCAAGTATAAGATATAAATGGATCCATCTGTCAGGAGTTACTTTATAAGTGAATTGTTCCCAATTATGTTAGAAACAGCATTTAATGAAATATGATTTTAAAGTACTACATAAAGGAAGAAAATGTGCAAAGTAAATTCCTGATATAATGAAAATTGAAAAGAGTGATAGATTCTGATATTATAATTGGCAAACAGAATGGAGGGTTTGGATAGAGGTGACAGTAGAACAGCTTTTGGGGTATCATTTGGCTGGGATAGCAATCTTCTAATCATATGTCCAGCCTGCCTTCAGAGGTAATTTTCAAGCTCCGTGTTCAGATGAGAAATAGCAGTGCTATATGACAATTTCACTGATGGCTGCAAAAAAATGTTCATTACCTTGCCTTCTTGCCACGTGAGAAGGGACCAGTCATGTATCAAACGGTAGAATCGGTGTCAAAGAAAAACTGGAGTTTAGGTATTCTGAATCTAAATCCTTCATACAGTCCACATTCTGGCCTTTCTCTTATGACAGGAAGTCAATGAACCCATATTCAATGGCAGGAAAACATTATTCCCCCCCAGCTTCTTCTGGGTTTGGGATTTTTGGTTGGTTTGAGGTTTGGTTGGGTTTTTTTTCCCCTTCAGTATTTATTATGTCATCATGAGAGAACAGTTGCGAGAGCGAGCTCCAGTTCAGAAGGGAAGCTGTAGATATGCCTGACTGTGAGAGCTGTATAGATCTCAGACAAGCAAGGGCCACGGTACCAATGAGGAAAATCTAACATGTCTTTGAGAAGCAACAAACGATCTGGAAATATTTAAATCATGGCTATATCTACACTACATGTACATAAACTACATGTATAATCTCATTACAGGTTGAAACTAAGGTTGCTTAGGTGCCCCATCTGTGACATTCCGCACTGTAACAGACATCAATTAATGATGCTATCCTCTCCAAGTTAGTTTCATCCTCTTATAGTTTTTGCCTTGGTATAAGAGGGACGTGGATTGCACAGGTCTCCCCACATCTGCTGAGTACAGATCTGAAGGAATGTGACATATTTTTATAAGCTATCTCTCGAAGCTCTTCCCACAGCCAGGCTGGTGGAGGCACAGCGCATTTTTTCAGGAAAGCAGGCACCAGCCTTCTAGGGTTTAATAATGCTGAATTTGAAGTTATTAGAAATACCATTGCTTTCACAAGTACACAAATATTGAATTAATTACTACATCAGCTGAATTATGAATAGCATTTCATTGACTGATTTATGTTGGAAATTCACATTTACAAATTATATTCACCAATAAACTAGGCTTAGGTATGACACGAAAGTTATTGCTGTTACTTGCAAAATGTTTTCTACTTTGCTTTTCGTTGTTGGGAATGCCGTACACCAAACGATATATTTCCCGTATGAAATGGCTTTCCTGAAACATCTGCTGCCAGAAAGTTTGTCTGGAACTTGCAGTGATGGATGAATTTTTGACAGGTAATTGCAATTCAGATCAGATGCAGACAGATTTAGTACCTAGAAGCTCCCAGTTTATTAAAATCACCATTGATTTATTTAAGCATCCCCCTCTCTTTTCACCACCATTCAGAAATTAATCACTTGGGTACGGTGTTCAGGACTCATCCAGCTGCTCATAATATGAAATACATCAGTTTCCCCTAACTTTATCTATCTCTCAGCACTTCTGAGGAACTTATCACCACAGTATCTAGTCACCACCAAACCCAACATGTACAATTAGTGTAAGCCTTTCATGAAAGTTGACAGAAATGTTAGAATTCCTACTCGTTACATGGCTTAAACCTCTCAGGCTTACTAAAGCGAATTAAGTGTCCCCACAATCCATCTCACCTGTAAAAATGATGTTTATCGTTTTCTTGGCTGGAAGGACTGAAAAGCAGTATTGGTTTGGTTCCTGGCAGTAGTTTTTTCCTTTTTGTAGCATATAACAAATTAATTACTGAATAGATGTGTCACCGATACATATATATTATACACACAAAGAGCATATTAAGAAGACTTTTCTAGATCATCACTGCATGACTGCATTAACAATGGCAAAATGGAAGAAGGTCTCCACCCAGTCATGAGCTATACAGGACAATTTCAGAAGCCACATGAAGGCTTTTCAGTTAGACAAAGTATAGTAGCCATACGACCTTCAGTTACGTTACTTATACCTTTCCTAGGCTAAGCAGGGCTGGGCAAGTGTGGGACAGGCTTGGAAAAGATTCACAGGATGTTGAGGATGCTAAGGTAAAATGAGAATGGCAAATTCAAACAGGTAAAGCGTTTCTATTTCATTTAACCCAGAACTGACATCACAAGTATTCTAGAATAGCAAGTGAAGTGACTCAAAGAAAAGAATGGTGGAAGGTAACAACTGATATCCTCCCTTGAGTATATTCTAAAAATACACAAATGCCTTCACCTGGTCAGGGATCCCAACAGTCTCCCCCCAGCAGCAGCAGGCACAAGCAGATGCCAAAGGACAAGCAAGAACAGAACAAGTGCATGGTACTCCCCCGAGTACTACTCCACCTGCCAATTACTTTCAGCTCAAAGGGATTTTCTCAGCCAGATGTAATTCTGTGCATTTACTGTCAAAGGTAAGTATGGTCTGGCTCAGCTGGGTGTAAGTGCCTGCTCCAATTTGTTTGTCATTTAAAGTCTGATTTGGATGCTGGTCTTGCCCTAAACCATTGAATGTTTCTTTTATTATTCCGTATGCCAGTAACCGTACTTCAAGAAGAAACCTAAAGGCATATCTCCTTTGGTGCAGATACCGTCATCTTTTGCTGAAAACAACAACAAGGCTTGTTTTAACAATGACTCTTAAACTGGCTTAGCTGTTTTGCTGAAGGGAATGACCACTGCATGTACGTTCCTCTTGCACATGCAACAATAAATTATAAAAGCATTAATGTTTATACCATAGTCTTACAAGAGCAGCTATTCTTGCTTAAAGGGAAAAAAAAAAAAAAGGCAGCATCTATAAAGAGATTTAGGGTGAGTTTGTGCTTCTTCAGCCACAATAACTTAGCCAAGATTTTAGGGTACATACATACTATACTGTTTCTTCAGCATGAAGACTGCCCACCAGTCAGGGAGCCAAGGACTCAGGTACACTAGTCAAGCTCTGGGGTTTGTGTTTTACAACTGACCCACCTGTCTGTGCTGTTACAGGAGAGGGAAATACAGTTTCATAAGCTATGTTCCATCTCAAGTTACTGGAAGAAGAGAGTAAGGTGCAACGTTTTTACCAATATTCATTCACTCCTTAATTATACAGGCTGCTGCAAGGAAATTATTCTGCTGCCAGAATGTTCCAGTTATGAAGGTTCGTTAATCTTTTAATGATTTTAAATATAATACGCGAATTCTCCCTCTCCTGCTTATAAACAGTGGTTTGAATTTTTAGTAAGCTAATATTTTAAAGAAAGAAAGGCCCACGGTGGTTCTGACAAAGCTAATTATAGAACAGCAGCATGAGGATACACCTCTATTAAAAAAAAAATGCTTTCTAGGGAGTGAAGATTTATGGAGGTGTTCTGCTGATTCATGAAGACTAGATATGGAAATTAATTTCTGGAAGCCACTCAGTGATGAAATATGTAATATATAACACATTTGTCTGCAAGACAAATATGTATGTTGGCTGCTTAAAGAAGATATATGAACTTCTGAAAAAAAAAAGTCAAGTCAATTATTCCCAGGAACAAACCAGCTAATTATAAAACCAACAGCAAACAAAATGTGTATATTGAATAACTACATAATTTTTCCTGACTAGGCAACTTTCAGTATTAATTTCTAACGTGCTTCTTATGTAACTTCTGTATCTAATGACTCATACTACTGAGTATCTGCAATGTGCCACTCTGCTGGTTCCAGCCTGTTTTCAGACAGAAGGTGATGGGCATCTTGACCCAGTACCCAAAGTAAACTGAAGGAGGGGATGCGGGATGAAGAGCAGGAGAACACCTGCTGCAGGACACCTCTGAATGTGACTAAGGGCCGTCTGTTTCCCAAAGAGGACTGCTGCAGGGCACCAGGATCCAACTGTATTCTGGAGCCAGACTATGGCAGTAACTGAACCGTGGCAACCAACTCCCTAATTAGAAAGGGAGTAAAAGAAAACTCAGCTGGGCCAGCCCCTCCAGTACAGCATTAGCCATTGTGTGCATGTGTTCCGCATTTGACAAATTTGATAAATCTGATATTAAAAATAAGTCTTGTTTTCATTGTCTACTCTAAATTCTCTTTGTAATATGAGACAAAATATAAAGGCAGTGAAAAGCTTATGAAGAGTTAAAAAGGCACAATTAGAAGGAAACTGAAGTCCATAAGCCAGCTAATGAAGAGAGAAATTCTTATCGTACATTTAAAGTTTTTATGCAGAAAACATGTGGCTCCCTGCATAGCAGGCACAGAAAGTTGAGTGGGGTTTTTTCTTTTTTAGTTCATATAAGAATCTGTCAAACTAAGGAGTCATTTTTTGAGAAAAAGCAGCTCAGCTTCAAACATTCAACAAGTGATAAATGAGGCTTTCAAAAATAGAAGTGCCTACATGTGTTGAGAAGACAACATGTGAATGCTGATGAATAAATATAATCTGCCTGAAAAGGCTAAATTTCAGCTGTCCTCATATGTAAATTATTTGCATTTCTACAGATGTGTTGATTTAACACACCTTATGGACAAGAAAAGGGAAAAGTTAAACCCCACATTTTCCCTATTTGTGCTTAAAAAAAAAGTACTCAGTTATTCCGTCAGATGCAGAAACTTGAAGCATGTGATGCTGTTTGAATAAAAAAAGATCAAGGTCCGAGTCATTGAGTTTATAATCTAAGATTTCTCTAGTTCTTTTGCAAAAATAAGAACAAACTGTATATTAGGTTGAGGTACGGACCTTTGAGACGAGAGCTTTGAAATCCATCAAGTTTCCTGAGTCATAATGGGTCCAAACACATTCTCCCAAGTTTCAGCTCTGCAAAAGAAGAGACAGTAGGTCTGTGTACGTCTTTTCATTCAAGGAAGACTGTGTGATAGCTCAGAATTGACAGGTTTTCAGAGGTTCCCCCCCCCGCCCCTTCTTTTTGTTCTCCTGGGTTCAATAGAACGCATGATGTTCAAAGGATTCTTTGCTTTTCATATTTGCTCCATTTTCTCTTCTGTCTCATAAAAAAAAAGAAAGAGAGAAAGTGAGAAAGAAAAGAGAGAGTGAGCACTTATTACTTTGTGACAGAAAATAAGGAAAGGAAAAGAGAAAGAAAAACAAACAGAAAATTTATAAAAGTACTAAGAAAAATACTGAAAATACAGATTACAAATTTCTGTGAAGTAGAAGCAACTATGATTAAAGTTTCTATTTTTAACTACTCCAATTTAAAACTGACATAATGTTTTCTTTGCACATCCATACCTTTTTTAAGGTATCCCATCTTAAGAGGGGATTTAAAAACACATCGTGCTGGCCAAAACTACAGAACTGCAAAGCTGCTGCATTGCATCTTTACTTTTAAGTGAAGAAATATGGCATATTTGCAGCATATAATCCCTTTTCTTTTCAGGACAATTCCCAGTGGCCGAGCTGGTAGAAGAGCATGTGTGGACAAGCCTTATCCTGCCTGTTGGCCTCAAGTAAGCTGCCTGGAAACCCCTGCAAGCCTCTGCTCAGTGATGCCTGAAGCTCTGTCCTTGTTCAGCTCCGAACACTGCTCTGGGAGCACACAGCAGCAGCCAGGGAAAACAGAAGCTTAAAATCCTACAGGTCCACGTGCAAAAAAGAAATCTGGGCTCCAGACTGTGTCTGTAAATATCCTAAGAGCTGGTCTCCTGTCAGTCAGGAGACGGGGCAAGGAAGGAGCAACCTTCCTTGAAACCAGCCAGAAAAAGTGCAGAAGAAAATAAAAGGAAACAGAAATTGATTTGTCTATTGAAATTGATTTGTCTAACAGAAATTGATTTGTCTGATTCTTCTCTGTCTTTGAATTCATGCTGGTTTTTCCAGCAGTTAAGTGATGGCTGGCACCTGATCTTTTGTGATCAACTTGTATCAATCCTCACGATGTTACAGTATTTTCTGTTGTGGCTCTCACACATGACGTGGCCGGGCCATTGTCACTGCACATCTGCACCCAGCTTGTGGGTTAGAGGCACACCTCTCCCTGTGGGGGCCCGGTCCCCAACAGTCAGGGCCCACCCATGTATCACAGGTCCCAGATCCAGCACTCGCCCCAGTCCAGGAGCTAGAGATCACACCACTGTCCTGCAAATCAGAGCAGCCAAGAAGAATAATTTTCAGTAAACTTCAGCTAACGCATTCCCATGAAAACATTTTAAGGTTGTGATATGCACATGCTCCAAGACAAGATGCTTGTGTTTCTCACTTTGTTGTCTCCACTGATTTTTTTCTTGTGTTCTCTTCAAAGCACAGTCTGAGGTGGACACCATCTTATTGATCCAGATACATATAGCATCAAGGAGGAGGACATCCTCACTGCTTATGGGGACCAATGGATACCAGCAACAGGGAAGTAACAGATAACATATTTTGCTATTCTCTTCCTATTAGATGGCAGCCTATAATAGTCCAGTCCTTAGATGACAGATTAAAGCCACCCTGAAAAGCTGAGGACTAACCTTTTGGTGAGGCAGAGCAAGCCATTAGGTTTCCATTTCCCTAAAGAGCTGCACACAAATCCGTATCGTGAATGTCCACAGTCGGTCACGTTACTTTCTGCATAAAAAGTCATGAATTGAAGTTATGTATTATTTTGACCTTTCTTATCTGCTGACATCACATTCTCCCCACTTTGCTTGCTCACTTGGGCTCTTCAGATTAGCGGTCTTTGTCCGACCCCTCCCTCAACTGTGTGCAGAGGTCACCCTTTTTGCCTGCACTGCCCTTTGTAGCTGCAGATTACTTCCTCTTAATTTGATCCACCATGTCCATTTTGTAAAGTTCACATTCAACAAACTTGTTTTCTTTTAAAATCATGACAGATTGTTCTCTTGCACAGCTGCTTACTCATTACTTCATTCATGTCTTGAACTCTTTTCTCTCTGGCTCTCAGGTGTCGGTGGTCCTTAGGATCAAATCCACTTAGGCATAGTTTAAAGTGACAGTTACGCCACTGCTGCAAGAGAAGAGAAGGTCAGAGGTGTAGGGCCCAAACACACAGGAACAAGAACTTCTAGCATATTGAGAACTCGCTGGTCAACTGTAGAGATTTCTCAACTGTTCGAACCTTTTGCCATTTATACTGGAACTAACCATAAGAAGCGATCTAGTGTATAGGGGAAAGATTAGCTACAAACTTTTTTACTTTTCTTCAAAACTGAACAATGTATGGAATATAGCTTGAAAAATTAATGTGACTGATCCTATTTTCGCGTTCCCTCATTCAACTGTACATTAATATAACAAAAAGATCATATATCTTTGATAAAATAAGGCATGCTTTGTGATTATTTTTATACATAATGTCAGAATTATTTGGAGAATGGTAAAAACGTTTTAAAAGTTCTAGGTTGAAAATAAATCCATCTGATGTCACCCCTTCAGAAGCTGTCCTTTCTTCTGCTATTGTTAATGCTGTTATTTTGATCAGAATACCTCACACAGTTCTGATGGCTATCCAAAAAGGACAAGAAAATGGAGGTTTAGTGGCCTAGCAAAATGTTTGACCATACGGAACAAAAAGAGCCATATCAATGAGAAAATGAATGAACTTCAGATAACTTGTAAAATTGTAACAGATCCAAAGAAATTCAGAGATTCTTAGACACGGGCAGCTAGAAACCATCACCTTTGTCTGGTTACATTTGGGTAAAAAAAACCCTATAGGACTTTTCTCCGCTGAAAATGTACAGAAAAATACTAAAACATACTAAACCTCCTCCTCATCCGTATTAAGTAAGGAAAAGGCACACGGTCTCTGGAGCTGTGTGAATAATGCAGACTAGTTAATCAATGTTTATTCTTCACATTTTAAGGTCTTCAGCTAAAAGAGTTTATCCTCTAAAACTACATCTATATTTAATATGAAGTGATGAGATTTGGTTGATGAAAACACAAGCAGAAAAAAAGAATTGCTTTCCAATGAAATCCTCAGAGATAGAATTAAACCCAATAAAATTAGTCATTTTTTTCATTTTCACAGGAAATCAGCTCTCATAAGAAACTTTGCTAAAGCTTTTAAGAAGCAATGAACCTGAGGCTTAAAATTGTGCAAAGGTTTTTGGTGATACCTGCCTTCAAGGCAGAGGTGTTTCTATGGTCAGTGAGAACTCACTGACTGTGAGGAAGCAACAGCAGGAGGTAAAGTACAGAAGTGCAAACTTTGGTGAATTAATTGAAGAACTTTGGAATGTTTCAGGATGAAATTCCTGAACCTTCTGCCTTGTGACAAGTATTTAAATAATTGATCATGCATTGCACTTGAAGTCCTACGTGCACAAACCAGAGCATCACATTCTTTTACATAAGTAATTAACTAGAGGCTTCCAGAATCTGGTAATTGCTTACTTGTTTGCTTTGTATTCAATCAAGGTTGCTGATCTCCTGTAGCAGTCAGTTATGAGGTATGTCCTTACGACCTTATCAACGGACCTCGGCATTATCTCCTAAATGAGAAAGATTTAATTATAGCTCTAAGATGAACGGTTTGTACGACAAGGAAGAAAACTCAACCAAGGATTACAAATAACATTTTTATATCCCTAATTCTATTTTAAATATGACTTCACTTTCCTTATGATTCCTACACAATTGTGAAGTACTTTTTTTCTGAGCAGGAATAGCAATTTAACAAGTATTCTTACCAAGAAGATGGTGTGATGTCTGTTGAAAAGTCTGGGCTATAATATTGCAGATCTTATTTACAGAAAATAGGTTATCAAATAAAATCTCATTACAAAAGTGACAGGATTGGAAGGGAGGAGAATGGATCATTTCTCATAAGCAAGTGATGCATTACTGATTCTAACGATGATTCTAATTCTGTGTAATTCTGTGATGTCAAAAAAAGAGAAATCAATAGTTTTCTTATTTTTGCCTTCACCCTAGGCTGATAGATTAGCATCAGTGACATCGTTCCCCCAGTGCTTCCACTTCACAACTAATACTGAAGAACACCCTGTTTCCTTTTTAATTTGTTCCCCCTTATGTGCCACCAACCAGTGAAGATCAATACAGTGGTAATAATAGTGCCTCTACCTACACCTAGGCTCCTACGGTCTCTACCCTATTGTTCAGATTCAGGGAGGAAACATGTTGAATGCACACCTAGACTGTCATGAAGACAGGTTAATACCTCTGCAATTCAAGCAAATTATGCAGGACTGGATAATTTGCTACTTGTACAGAACTCTTCAGTTACTCAGATGCCTAAAGCAAGACAAGATGTTAGGATCTGGGCCAATTCTCCTTCAGCAGAAGTAATATGGGAGTGTAAAACAGGTTCAGTATCACGACTTTTGGTTTAAAATATGAGATAGACTATAGGATCACCACAATGTGAATACTAATCCAGCATAAGGTGGAAAAAAAAAAACCCTTTTATTTCTGTATTTCCTCAATGTTGGGCATTATTTTACATATCACCATAATAAATACCTGTCCAGTTGTCAGTAAGCCGCAGTCTCTGGATGAAATCTTGCCAAGTGTTCCCCATTGCTGTAGCCAAAAGCCCTTTAAAAAATTAAAATGGAATATATCAGCAACAGCGGAAAAATCAAGTTACCCTACCCAAGATGATATATTTATGTCTTTAAGAAAAGTCTGACTTTCTCCAGCATTTTAATCCAGCTGTGGGGGTGGAAGTGTATTAAGCACTCTATACACAGAAGCTGGAAGGGTATTGCCTAAGTTTCACAAGCCAGCAACTATGGGAAATAGTAAAGCAGGCAACCATGAAATGGTATCTGTAGTCAGAGCAAATAGAACTTAAAAAGATAAAATGGTTTTACCTAAGATGTAATAAAAAATAAAATCAGGAACAAAGAAAAAACCAACTAAATTTGCTGCAATTGGAAAGATTAGAAGTATTAGAAAAATTACATAAAAGGCTAATAGAATATATGATGTCATTCCCCCCATCTTATGCCTTGTCCTTTAAAATACAGCAGCATCATAGATTTGGAAGGTCATTGCGGGGGGGGGGAAGAACAAAAGATACATTTGTACCATCTCCTGTTTCATCTCTTCTCTCATGGTTTTCTGTTTTCTTTGTAGTGACCTGATGAGAGACAGTTAACCTGAAAGCTGAACTCAAATGTCATAATCAGGATTACAATGGGAAAGAATTACTGGGTTACCTCAGCAGAAGCTGCTTGGGTTTTTTCTTCTTTGCAGTGACACAAACCAAAGAATGAATTTTTGGACTTACGGAAAATTAGAAGGAAAAGAGCACAAGACTGTGACTGGAAAACAAGCACTTGAAAAAAATGGGCTTTCTTCTTCCACCAATACATTCCCAAATGGCAGAAACAGAAAATTATACCTAAAGTTTCTCTGAAAAGGAGAAACTATACCCGAAGAAGAACAGAGCTGAATCTGAAAGAGGACCACATGTTTTCTGTGCCTACTTAAATAAGGAGTGAAGAAGAGAATTTAGGCTGATGGCAAATGCTTGAGTGCTACTTGAGATGGGGGAAAGCTGCATACTTTTTCCCTTTAATAAAAGGCCTGTAAGTCTAGAGATTAATGTTTCCTTCTCACTATAAACCTGTTTGCCAGGCAAGTATTTCTCCTCTAATAAAAATTAATACCTGCTAAATCTCCAGCGACTGCAGTTAAACATCATATATTACAATTAATGCACCACCCCCCACTCAATAATGTCACTAAACCCAAACTTCAACATTTTATATTAATGCAATTTAAATAAGTAATCAACAGCATATGGTAATGCTAAATCGAGGAGATGAATCACCATGGAAAAGTGAGGGTTTTTTCCACACAGTGGAAAGATTAAGAACATCTTTAGTGATAGAATCATAAGAATAACTTAGCCATCAAGTTTAAACAAAGTCCACATAGATTTGAGATGCACAGCTCAACAAGGTAAGGCGAGCGGGTGATTCAGAGGACTCTGTATGGGGAAATACTCCAAAACTGGGATGCTGTCAGAGAACCGAATGGTTCACCCCTTTAAATACAAGACTGAGTACAGGGGGCTGTGTAGCCATACCATGTGCAGAAGTTTGCTTCACAACCAACCGAGTCTTGCTGGGGAGAGGAAGAAGAAAACCAAGACATGTGCTACGCTGGTCCTGCAAGCACAGAAAGGAGACCAGAGTCCTCATTTTGATAATTTCCACCAATTTTCTCCTGAAGAAGTAAATACGGGTGGTCTGAAGGTTTTGACACGAAGTCTAGATGCCTAGAGAAAAGGCCTTTCCCTTGTCTTTGTAATTTTTAAATTGCACAGTTCCGCTGCATCTTGTGTGATAAGTGCTAGTCATCTTGGATAGACTAAAGCAGTCTCTACAAATGGCCTATGCATCGAACTAGTACGACCTGAGCACCAGTAGTGTTGCTGCTTCCCGCTGCCCCATCCCCTTCCAAAATGTTCAGATCTCCAAGAGCTCAAATGATATTTAAAAAAAACCCCAATCCTGATCTATTTGTAATCAGTATAATCCCACTGAAATTTTCCCAAAGCTTTTATACCAATGCCTGAGTTCAAGGTGGAAAGACTTAAGCAAAATCCACCGCCTTCAGCTGCTAAAACCTACACTATTTGATAAATAGGGATTTAGTTCCAATTATAACAAGTTCAGAAGTGGGATGATTAAAGAAGAGAAAGCTCAGAGAATAATCAGCACTAATTATACTAATGCTGCTACTGTAATTAATCAGTTTTGCAACCTGTAAAATTGAGATAAAGAGCTCTAAGATCTAGAGATGAAAAATCACTATGTAGAAACTGTGGCTCATCATTATCCAAAATAACACATTAACACCAATTGCTCTTGGGGATGGTTTGTCTTTTGTCCCCTTTCTCCTGGATGCTAAAGGGACAAAGTTGCTCTGCTCTCCCGTGCTCCTCAGCCCATGCCTGGGAGAGCAGCCACAGGAGCCTCTCCAGTGCCAGTGATGGTTGGTCTTGCCCTGCCGCGCGCTCTCTCATTTTCCTACTCCCGAGGCACGGTCATAACCTGTGGCCAGCAGGCTGAAGGAGGTGATTCTGCCCCTCTACTCTGCTCTGGTGAGACCCCTCCTGGAGTGGTGTCCAGCTCTAGAGACCTCAGCACAGGAAAGACATGGATTAGTTGGAGCAAGTCCAGAGGAGGCCCCAGCAATGCAGGGAAGCCTGGAACCCCTCTGCTGGGAGACCAGGCTGGGAGAGTTGAGGTTGTTCAGCTTGGAGAAGAGAAGGCTCCAGGGAGACCTTCTTGTGGCCTTTCAATACTTAAAGGGGGCCTATAAGAAAGATGGGAACAGTTTTTTTTACTAGGGCCTGTTGTGACAGGACAAGGGGTAATGGTTTTAAAGTAAAAGGGGAGATTTAGACTAGATATAAGGAAGACATTTTTTACAGTGTGGGTGGTGAAACACTGGCCCAGGTTGCTCAGAGAGGTGGTAGATGTCCCATCCCTGCAAACACTCCAGGTCAGGCTGGACAGGGATGTAAGCAACCTGATCTAGTTGAACATGTCTCTGGCTCATTGCAGGGAGTTGGAACTAGATGATTTTCAAGGTCCCTTTCAACCCAAACCGTTCTATGGTTCATCACAAAGCCACCAATGGGCTCCTGGCCACACAGTAAGTCTTGTCTCTCCATGTCTTTTTTTATTTTTTCCTAACAAAAAGGAATCTCATCTATTTTATACGATCCTTCTCTCCAGATACAAAAGATATCGTACTAGGAAATCCAGATTACCTCCATAAGATAATTTCATTCCATAATTTCACATTTGAGATCACTATGAGATGTCCTAGCAGAAAAAGTGGGACGACTACCGAGCAAGCAGAACGTCCCACATCAGTGTGTACGACTTCATGAGAATACTAAAGTATCCCAGACAGTTAAAATGCCTGCAGTGATCTAAAAGAACAAATAATATTAATCTAATATAGGCATTCATACCTGTATTTATGCACTCGAAGAACTCATGTGACAGACAGTTGTTTATGAAGATATTCTTCCAAGAGCATAGAAAGTTCCGTCACACTATGCACTGTAAAAGAAACTACAAAAATAATTTTATGGTGACATGAAAACTATAAATCATAATGACAGAAATTCACGGATGTATCTTTGCCTAACGTGCTGTCCCTGAGCCCTCCTGTTACAGTTATATAGCAAATACTCTCAAATAATCTGTGATTTTACATATTAGCTGGAAAGTGGCATTTGACCTAATGGATGAATAAATAAAGCCTGTTCATTGCAATTGTGTTTCAACGTTAGTTTTCGGTTGTCCTGGTCCCCTAAGTTAAAGGAGTATCCTTAGCACTAGTTCAAAGTACTTTTTGTGATTTAATTTTATGTCTTTATTCAGCTGCAAGTTCCAGTAAATAAAGAGCATGGCTATGAATCTTACATTACAGCTGTAAATTCTTGCAGCAGGCTACATTTTTAGCGATGCAAAGGCTGGAGCTCGTGGGCTCTTTCACGATGAATATATCAATGTCCGTCTGAACCCCCTGGCTGGAAATATGGCTTCAATTTTTTTCTTAAAAACATGGATCAATCATTGTTGCCCTTGCCTATTCTTTTCTGTCAAACGCTTCAAATGTGTTGGAGTATCTGTGAAAAGTTTGAGAAGCGCTTTGGCTACAAGTCTTACAATCCTATTGTGTAACATTTAATTTCAGTGCAGCTCTTGCTCGCTTTCTGCGAGATATACAAGGAGCTGATCTGCACTTAAAGATGAATGTGATTAATGATAATCCAGTGAATCTGACAGACTTTAGAAAGTAATGTAAGGGCCTTTCTTGCCTGCAGAATACTCTGTGATCAGGATCTAAGAGCTCCCTATGCCATTGGCCTCTAGGTTATATATTCTGCATCCCTGTAGCACTGAATGTCCTACCAGTAGATAGAGGGGAGAGAAGACCTATAGGGTTACACAGTAAATTAACATTTTTCGATTTAAATTGATGTTAATTTTATGCTTGGGATTACAGTGCTATTAAAAACATTTTGGAAAATAATTTCAGAAACTCTTTCACTTAACTGGCCAGAAACATTGACTTTACTAAGCACGGAGAAAGAACTCATTCTTCTGTTAGATGAGGAACTTTTCCTTATTAAAAAAACCCCACAACATAATTCAAACCAACGAGATCTGGAAAGCCAGTGAGAATTAAACATATAATTCTTTAATGTGGTATTTGGGTCTTGCCCACTAGTAATAAAGGAGAGACAAGATCCTTTCTGATGTCTGATACCATTCCTTGCCGGTGGATTACACGAAAATTACTTGAACATTCAAGAAGTTTGTGACTCACTGAACAGAAATTGCAAAGGAGAGAAAGACAGGAGGAGTGAGCTTCCCCTCGTGTGAAGATCTTGTCAGTGACACACTCACATCTACCCAAAATGTAATGTGTGGAAGTGGCTTTGATCCTTTTCTCTCTAATGATCTGCTCAGTTAGCAACCTTGTCAAGAAAATGTGACACTACTGTCTTGTTAGCGCTCACCTTATGGAAGAGGTATTCTTTGAACGAAAGCATCAAAGATGTTCCTTAATCTACTTTATGCGAAAGTCTCTATTTTACGGCCAAATAGGCTAAAAAAAATTGCAATATTTCCAGTTATGGCATTGTACAGCTGGTCAGTCCAATATAACCCATCAGTGATTGCTTGGACAGCCTCAAAGTGCCCAGAAATTGATAAAACCTGTTTCCAAAGCAGTATTATCAATATTTGCTCTGACAAGTAAATGCTGCCTTTTTCTTAAGAAAAACACAGACTGATTTATTAATGAAATTTCTTCGGACTCCTTAAAAAAACCCTACAACATTACGAGTAGGAACTGAGGGTCGCTGTTGCAACATGGTGAAAAAAATCCCACCTGCACCGCAAATGAAGCATTTTCTCAACAAGAACCCCATGGGGTGAAACTCACGTCATGTGGAGCCTGGGTAAAAAAAATGTGCTGCCTGGCATAAGAGAAATGCACCCTCCAGGAGCCAGGACCACGTGCCAGGATCACGTGAGCTGATGGCCTCACAGCCATTGGAGGAGGCAACTGTGTGACAGCCTGTACAGCTATATTGGACACAAGTCTTTTGGAGGCAATAGTGACAAATTACAGACGCTGTCCTTGAATAATTCTACTGAAATCACTGAAATTCTGTCTCAATATAAAAGTCTGTATGTATCAGACCTACCTGAAATTATGCTCACGAATAAAATCGTTCTCAGTTGTGGCATGTGGAGTTCCATCAAAAGAAGTCTATACGAGACTTGAGCTAATAGCACAGCTTACATAGAGAGGACACATTGCTTCCTACAAATAAGAAATTACTACGGCTTCTCAAATGAGTTGTCTCCTATGCAGTACAGTGAAGCAATTTGTGTAAGGAAGATTATAATCCTCAAAAGTCATTTGTTTAAGCAGCCTTGTGATGCACAGAAAGACAGGGGAAAAAAAAAACACAAACAAACAAAAAAAAACCCCCCAAAAAAAACCAAAAACCCCCCAAAAAAACCAAAAAAAAAAAGGAAAACAAAAAGAGCCCTGAAAGCTCTACCAGGGCTATAAGATACTTGTCTCCAAAGGAGCAGGGGCTGCGGAACTACTGAGCAAAGAGAGCTAATGCTTTCTCCAGAATCTGACGTGGAGCCAGGTGCCCATCTTGGCGGATGGGTGGGAGCTCTTACCCCATCGGATCCTGCAGAAATGTCCCTTTCCAGTTTGTTGCCAAGCCACAGGCAAAGACCTGCGTCTAGCAACACAAAAGCAATCGTGACTTTTCTCGGACAGCATTGCACAGGACCGTAGCAGTCACTCACATTGCTGCACAGGACTCATCCTGGTTTCCAAGTGTGCCCCCCTTGTGCATCCTTCTCCTTGTAGCAAATGCAAGAATTTCAGGCACCGCATCACTCCTCCCGGTTCAGTGGAAGAGATAAACACTGATGTAAAATAGAAAATATCAGCACCAAGTTGCAGGAGGTAAATACAAGCTCCACAGCAGCTGGAGTCTCTGCAGGTTTTCAACACACCAGGAAAGGTGACACTCTGGAAAGGAAAGGCAAGACTTTTGGTAGCCAGCCTCATACAGGCCAAGCTGCCTCAATTCATGCTGCAGTGACAGATGCTAACATCTACTGCAAGTGCTTGGCAGTTTTTAATGTCAAAGCATGCCACAAGTGGCTGTGATCATCAGCTAGTGGGACAGCAAAAGCCCCACCTGCAGACTTCTATAGCCCTCCACCTCCAGCCATCAGCCCTACCAGCTCCGGGTGCACCAGGGCTCCCTGGCAGCTCCATGCGCAATGACGGGGCAGCTAGTGACACTTGTGAACAGGTGGCAGAGGTGTATGCAGGGACATCTGGTTGGGCAGGCAAACTGTACCTTCAGACCTGGCGATGCGGCCGCTGCTGATGGAACATTTGCTGTAACAAAAAGAGAGTAAAATTAGGAGGAAGAAATTACAAGTGGACGTTTGCTATCATTATGTTTTACACAGCATCAGTCTTAAAACGCTAATATTGCATTCGTTAAGTGCAGAATAACTTAAAAATTATAGCGTAAGCATAGAAGTATTCAGAATTCCAGTTCCAGGCTCTTCATCGGCTAGCCAGAAATATTCCTAAAGCAATTCAGATTAACAAAAACACACAAAAAATCAGAGTCTGTATGTGGAATTTTATAAATGATAAAAAAATAAATTAATGGCATGAACTTCTTGCTGTGAACTGCTTGCCTGCTTCTAGCTGCTAACTAGCAGATGTTCCCATCTGAACCTGCTGTTTTTCACATATTGCCCTTATCCAGTGAGCCGATAATATAAATGAACAGTCACAATGCAGTAATCTATCGCTGAACTATTAAGTTAATTAGCAGCTGCCCTGAACATTATGTGGCAATAAGTACAGCCAGAGAGGTAAGATAACTGGAAATCCAGGCAGATAGGTCTTGCTTTGTGCAAAAGAGAACATGAAAACTCAGTAAGTAAAATTTAAAATACGGTAATTTTTCAGTTTGCCTGTATTTTTGATTTTGAAAAAACAAAAACTTGGAGATAATATGCCTTAGTAAATAATATCCCTATTATTTTAGTCAGGCCATTCTCATACGGAGCCTCAAAAATCACTACCCAGCCCATTTCCAAGGCTCGGATGCCCCAGCTGCAAGAAGGCAGGACTTCACAAAAGACACGCTCAGAAGTGTTTGTGAAAATAAACCCGCTTTTGAATGCTGAAGGAAGGAAAGGTAGTCCCTGAACGTCTATTTGCAGATGCCCTCAGAGTACAAATGCAGACACGCCAGCAGTATGTGATGTCAATGCATTAACAGCAATGCCAGCACGCAGATATCAAGAAAATGACTGTAGGTATCCTCAGGTGGTTACAGTTCAGTGAGATGTCAGCACTGAGATGTGAGCGACAGCCAGGTGAGATGACAGGCACTGGCAGGCAAAGCACACAAATTTCGGGTGCTGGCTCTGACCTGCTGGTTTGCAGCCACGAGTCCTTACTGGGAAAGATCCAGCAAGCAGCTGCCATGGTTACAGCTCATCCTCTCCCCTCAAGATGACTAGGTCTTTTCTGTGGGAAGTATAGCTATGGGAAATGCACAGGCAGGATACAAAATGAGTCTTTTCTTCCCTAAATCGGTGCCCTTAAGTACAAAGCAAAGCAAGCTTACAGATACTGCTACCTCCTGGCCAGGACAGAGTAAAGCTCATTTTAGCACTAAAACATCTCTACAGAAAGCATCGAGCCATACAAAGCAATTAGTTATACATGTAATACTTAACTTCCGTTCCTTTCGGAAATAAAACGGCTTTCGCGGATGGTCATTTTGCAAAGATTTTCCAAGTGTCTTTTGCAGCAACCAAGACAACTAATACAACCGCTCACAGCTTGAATACTTGCAACACTTGCTCTTCGAAACAGGTAAAAAATCCGGCAGCGACAAATACACGCCTTCCAACATAAACCCAAAGTTTACACAGGTCTTCAAAGCAGTTTAGTAATACGCACACAAACAGAAAGCTTCAGTTAAAGATGGCACAAAGAATGTAACTAGTAATTAAATTACTGAAACTGTAAGAAATAAAAAAATAGATGCCAGTTTATGTGCTTGTTGGCTTAAAATCTGTCCCCAGTTAGACCTCTAAGGAGCACAGCTGCTGTAAGGGTCCAGTGAGGGCAGATTTTACATCACATGAAGTGAGATTATTTTTTTTTCCCCCCTCTTAGCAACTTAATAATCATGAAATTATATAACAAATCCGTAAACCAATTACCAAATGTCAGAAGGTGCCCTGATTAAAATACACACAGCCCCTGGAACGTGCCATATTCACAAATTAGCCATGTGTTATTTATAGCTCCTCGAGGCACAATAATGAAGAAAGTGGTAATGAAATCTGAAAGCCTGAACATCTCCCTTATGTTTGAAAGCAAATCCCATGAGACCCATCTGTAGTCCAAACTGGGGAAAAAAGAATTCTTTCTAACACAAACAAAAACCCCCAAACAACATCTCCTGCCTTCATAGTTTCATTTTTAAAATGATTTAAGCTGCAAATTAAATTCCCCACCATCCTCTTTGCTCCCGCACATTCACTTTAGCAAAATGAGTCTTTGAAATTCCTCCTTCATTTTTATTCTCCAACACCACAAAGTGCAACCCAAATGCTTCAAAAGGACAGATTCCTCTTCGTGGGTGCAATTTGCACTTGCAAAACCTAAGTTACAGGGCATGCCTCGTTCTCTCAGCATGTGGCTCAGCTGCCTTCAGAACTGTTAGTCTGCTTCTCATGTAACTTTTTCTTCTTAAAAATCATGTATCGATATTCTTTTTTATTCTTAACTTACGGTCATGTATACGTGCATTACAGCATATGCAGAAAAGCCTTTTTGAAACATATGGTAATTACTGCACTGAAATATTTTACACTCATCCAATTTGGTGCAGTCAACCTGTAGCACTGTAAGAGGTGATTAATTCATCATGTTGTAACAGGAGTCCGTAAGCACAAAATAAGGATAAATGAAGGAGACAGCCATTTATTTTTTTTTTGGCACAGGAACGGATCCCCAGGAACATGTGGTGGTTTCGCCTTTTTTTTCCTGATGGATGCAAACACCCCAGAACTGCCCAAAACATTTGAAGGTACACCAGAACGCTGAAATACGTCTCTAATGCTTGATGGCTAAAAGAATCAGTGTCACTGTCTTTTAACCTCCCAAGGCAGTAACATCCTCCTTCTGTCCCAGGCCTTTCCACAAGAGCCTTCCCCATCCGTCCCCTCGTCTATGTTCCACCAACAAAATGAACAGCAGCGGAGTCTCCCTCCCAAAACTCAGTGAGAGCACATGGCCTTCCCCTTTTCACGTCTCTACCTTTCTTCTCCCTTTGAATGGCTTTTTTTACTCTTTCTTTTAATCTGCCTCTCTCCCCCCTTACACTCATTAGCTGCTTTCTTGTGGTGTTCGAGAACTTATTTCAGACAGTTGAAAAGCTCTTGGAGGCATCTGAAGGGGTGAAAAATCCTCCTGGCATCTTTATACTACTTTTGCAGACCTGACTCTTAGCCAGAGGGTTAGCAGGTAGTCATGTGTTGCCAGAAGATGTTCCGAATTTAAGCAAAATGACACTGGTCTACTTGCTGGGCTGCTGCAGTAGCACAGTGACCTCAGGAGCTGTTTCTACCTATGCATTATGTTCAAAGGTGAATTGTATTAAGGTTTAATTTACTTGATTTAAAACTTCTCCGCATCTAGGAGATGTGGATAATAGGAACAAGTCTAAAAAACAGAGATTAAAACAGTTCTCATCTTCCCTAGCCTCCTTTTCTGTAATTCATTCCACCTGTTCTTTATTATTCTGGCTTTTGAAGAGCTCCGAGATACACTGTTTTGAAGCATTTTTAATGAATACAAGCCTCTGACCTTTGCTTTTGAAGACAAATGTGTAGCTCTAAATGGTAAAATAACAAAAAACAATCCCCCAAATATTTCTGTGTCCGTTGACTTCAACCACAAATACAAAGCAGGAGACTTCCATGGGAAAAAGTCTGCAGAATACGGTTCCCGTGGAGAAGAGGTAGCCAAGTGCAAAACCTTTGGGCTTTGGATTTTAGAGATTCACAAATGTTTTAAGCTAAAAGCAGACTTAAGACATCACTTCATTTTGGACTGAGTAGCCTACAACTTGCGGGGGCTTTAAGCCTGTGCTTATTGTCCCTTATGGATGAATTCTTAGCAAAACAACCTCATTGGTGCTAATGAGTCAGCAAGCATGTTGCCAGACCTCTAGTTAATGGGAGGAGTTTTCTTGGGTCAGATACAAGTTCGATACAGGGGATTTCTGTCATGGGGGAGACCTCTTAGGGCTGGCTCTCCACTCGTTGCTAATAAAGGATTTTTCTCTCTTAGCTTCAGAGCTGCTGGATGGGAGGCTTCTGATTCTCCCTTTGGGAGACCTTTGTGCAAGCTAATGGACTGCCCTGTCGAAAAGAATTGTGTTTCCTGCATGTCACTGCCTGCCCCTCAGAACACTTTCTTTTTGTGACTTAAGGGCTGGCAGTGCAACCTGCGAACATTTGTTTGAGTTGAGCTTTCACACTGAAACTCGTGAGTGGCTCTTTCAGCTCCTACTCTCTGAAAGAAGCTCGCAATAAACTGCAAATGCACTGTCTTACTGCAAAAAGCTTTGAGATCACCTCTGGGGCTCAACACAACATCGACTCCATGGTTATGTCCTGCCACAGCACTTGCAGAAACGTTCCAGATAATATCTGCAGCAAGGGATAGGTGAGTCTTTGCAGGAAGGATCCCTCTTCCAGGAAATCCCTTTGTGTCATTTCTGTATCTTATCCTGATGCCTCGCTCTGTGCCGCCTGCAACCGTGCTCCAAAGGGCTCTGCCCACAGCAAGGCAGCCTGCAAATGTTTCCCCCAAGAATACCCATCAATCCCTCAGCATGAGGATGACCATAAATCAAGAAACATAGCCAGGAACCCAGTCTCGACTTCAGGCTGCCTTTGGCATCATTCAACATTGCCTGTCAGCAGAGACAAAAAGTCTCTCTTTTTCTCGAGAGGTCAGAGGTCAAGTATCTTAACTTCAAATTTTAAATTATCGCCATAAAACCATGCTCTTACTATTTTGTTCATTCCAGAATGTAATTACCTTTTCTTTGCAGGACTGAATGGGATGCTAGGTGGTAAAGATTGTCTTTTGTTAGGAGAAGCAGACTCTATAAGCTATTGTGTTGTTAATTTTGCAGTTATCTTGGCTTCCTTAATATCATTTAGCTGTTTCTTTTCTTTATGGGTACCTTATTCCGCTTGATTCTGTTTCACTCTGAACCTCCATTGATGTTGAGGATTTAATGCATTTTTTATCATACTGTGCAAAATGCTGATGGAATCTTTGTGCAAACTCTCTGGCGACAGAAAAAAAAGGTTATTATTATCGTCCCCTTTGTATTGTATCTCCAGAAATCTATGCACATGCTTTGTAGCCACCCACTTTGCAATGGAGCATGAAGAAATCATTTTGTTTTATTCACTAGAGAAGCACTTTTTAAAAGATGGGTCTTTATAATTGTCCCTTAAAAAATGTGTGCATGCATAATGCACTGCTTTCAACAGGGACGTGGATGATTTGCTCCAATTATACATACCTTACTACTCAGGCTGCTTCTTAGCTCAAAGGTGAAACCATCTATAGTGAAATCAAAATGTCTATATTAGATGTGAATGTAGAAGGAAAAGAATTGCATTCACTAGAGGCAGCGGCAAAAGCGGGCGGTCTGCAGTGCATACCCATCATCCGATTACTCCCTTTCTGGCATTTTCAAGGATGCTAAACCCACCTGGACTTTTGATGCCCCCGATCCACCCAATGCTCAACCTGTAAAGGCAGAGAAGAAGAAGTGAGCTCCATTTTCCCTTCTCTAGGCAGTTTCCTTACTTCCATGAATTCCAACTGCTTTCTGTCTGCCATCTTGACTTCTCAACAGTCTATGGCAATGATCAGCAACTATCCAAATTAAATGGCGATTCACTAAAAGTGTTCAGAAATATTTTCAGGTAAGCGCCAGGTTCACTGAGTGCATTCCAGCCAACCTGCCAGCCATGCAGCTGTTCCTGACTGGCCCACGAAGAGCAGCTGGATATGAAGGCAGAGCTGTGATATCCATACATTGTCCATGTGCTGACTTTGAGAAGCTAGAGAGACTGCTGTCTTTGAAACAGGATTAAATGAAAATAATTAAATAAACCAGCAGAAGAATGAAAATGCTGCCTAGTGAGTCTGTTTGCTTATTATGCTCTCTATTCCTACAAATCCACTTTGCAGTCAGGACACGGGGGGTTTGAATTATTTTCTGCCGTTATATTTTCCCTGCCACTAAAAGTAACACGGTGATGATTTTCAATAAACAAATCTGCTCTTTTCTCTCAAGGTTTGTGTACTCTAGGAATGCATTTGCAACATCAGATTTTCGCTGGGGAAATGAAAAAAAGCCAACAAGAGACGTTCCTGAAAACTCAAGAAGCCAAGCTGGGCATCTTTTTAAACACTATAAGTCTGAAAAAAGCCCATCCAAACCAACAACAAAATCACCAGCGTGTTCTCAAGACACCCAGTTCAAATTGGGAAGTGGGTGAAAGAGGACTTTCATACTGACACTGTCTCCAGTCACCATTCTTCTGAGCATGGCTTTATCAATTTGGCACTAAGCCCTTCCTCCTGAGGATGTTCTCAGGCCAAAATTTAGAAGGTGACTGAAACACAGGAGGTCAAAATGAAGCAAAAGAATCACAAACAGTACTTCTGGAAGAAACCTTCTGTCAAAAAAATAAGGACTGCATGTCCATATGAGATTCTCTTTTGTTCTTTATATTTTTTTTCTTCCTCTGTAATTCTCTTTTCTTTAGACAGTAATTTCTACTCCCCTACTTCCACTTCTTTGGAATCTATGCAACGTGCAAACTCTGTGTTTTGATCGTGGGTAGGCTGAGACGTGAAACTGTGTATTAGATCTGCTGAAGCTGAAAGGCACATCAGTAGTGAGGAAAAAACGGACTTGTTGCAATTATGCACAAAGACTACATTCCAAAAACTCGTCACTGGGGAAACAGATCCCTCCCATCACCATTCCAGTCCACTGCTCTGTCAAGACTCCTTGGAAATAGCGCTGAGAGCAAAGCTATGACATGAATTAAATAGGGTTTCCATTTTTACAAAAGGCCTCAATGATGCAGGTGGAAATCTCACTCATATTCAGTATGAGTGTTTGAAAAAGATTCTTCCTTGAGTCCATTACCTTCACTTTTCCAGATTCGTTTAGATAATGCGTTTGAAAAAAGCAGCACTCTCATCCAGCTGCAGCCCAAACAAACTAATTTCTGAAGAAAATTCCTATCTTACAGCCTCTTCAATGCCTTTTTATTCTGTGAATTTTCCTTCCAGGTAGTGACACCACCTGTAAATGCAGCAAGAAGAAACTGCTACTTCTGCAGTAAAATCCCACCTCATCCATCAAAGTTATATTGTCACTTGCTCATATATTGCACACTGTTCAGGTAAATACTGCGGTTTCTAGATATTATGGAAAAGTGTATTTTTTTAAATGCACGCAATAATAAAAACCAGTGATAACACTGGAAAATGCTTGTAAGGAAACCTGGGCCCTACAAAACTCTTCTGACTTCAGGTGCTCTTACTGCCTCAGCAGAAATTGGCTCTGACACCAGCGAAAAAAGAGTTGGTGTCCCAATTCTTGAAATAAAATCACTAAACAGAACTGTCGGTTTTACTTCAATTGGACCGACTCGGGAGAAAATGCCAGATAGGAGATTCTCCCCAGAAAAAGCAAACTAGCAGATTATAAAATATGAGTTGTAAGAGCTACAGTTAATATTTCTATTAAAGACAAGCTGGAGACAAATCAGGATCTAATACTGAATTCTACTGAGACCTGCATACCTACATATATAGAGGAAAAAACACTCAGTGGGAATTTTTCCTTAAGTCCACTGGAGCTCACTGAATATTTTAATTATCAGCTGCAAGTACATCACTAGAAAAAACAAAAAGTTGATAGTTTTGACTCCTACGATCCTCAGCACTCAAATAAGAGCTAAGGAGAAAGCAGACCCACAAAACCAGAACTTTAAAAAAAAGTGCTAGCGCAAAACCATGGAACATAAAATCGGCAATTTAAATAGCTCTAGAAAATAGTGTAAGTTGCCTTTTTCGCCCAACTGGAGGGAGGTTCAACAATGCACATTCTCGTTTTAATTTCAGCACTGTATTTCTTTTTTTTTTTTTATAAACAGCATAGCAGTAAGATTTGACAATATTTCAATATGCTGAAAGCTTTATTATCTGTTCTTTGACAGTTGGTACTTGTTCTAATTCTTTAGTTTTAATAAAAAGCGATAGAGATGTATACTGAAGGCTTCATTTTTTGTTTTAATGTGGCTGATTTGAAGGCTAATTAGCACATTCATATCTGTCAAAAAATCCAATGTCTTTTGTATTCCTATTTCTGGTTTCTTTAGTGGTCAGTTTAATTAAGTTTGACAAAAAACTACTTGACAAATAAAGGAGGAGAGGGAAAAAAAAATTAATAATTTAGGTTAGGTTTTTCAAAGGCTATTAATACTTCGTGTGCAATAAACTAAAGGAGGAATTGCCCAAATCATTTTCTAGAAGATTTTTTAAATGTTATCCTTAAAATTTTAGCATCTCTTTTAACAAGAATAGTCAGGACAGAACACGGGGCAGTCACAATCCAAAAGGGCTTCCTCTCCTCTCCTCCCACAAAAGGAAGAGGCAAAGAAAATTATTGAGATGTCACAAAACAGGAGTTCACCATTTAAAAGGCTGCTGACAACCTCTCAACCTCTTATGGTACTCTTGTTTCTGAAGCTATGATTTCAAGAGCGAGCAAAGTGGGTCATAAACGCTACCGATCGCTGAAAATTAGGAGATGAAGAACACTTCAGAACGTTTAAGTGTGGTGGGTACGATTACAGCAATCAAAATGCTACCCCATTTTGCTACAGTTTATCTCGAACAGCAAGGTTAAAAAAAGAAAAAAAAAAAAGGGGGGGAAGTGGGGCAAAACAAAGTGTGCATAAATATCAGCAGCAGTCCTGACAGAAGGCTACTCAGGCAGTTGAGCCAAAAGGTAACATGGTATTTATCTTGGTTTCTACTTTCAACCAAAAGGATTCCTGCTGCTTCTTCAGAAGAAGCTTCGCTCACCTTATGGTCCTTTGGTGGTTTGGTGCTGTGGACTGACCCATTTCTCACAACATATCTATAAAAAAAACCCCAACACTTCAGCTTCATTCTGAGTAACAACACTGGGGTGTTTGCAAGGATGTTTCTGTGGGTAATTCACTTGCCTGTAGTGACTTGGTAGATATTATCACATATGACCAGTAAACCAGGATACCGACACTTGTCATAGAACCTGAATTTGGTCTCATGACCATGAATACAGTCTTTGTCGCTCCAGAGAGCGAACATTACTTAGGCACTTACATATAGTATTTATGATGCAATGTCTCCTCTTCTGCCAAGCTATTTTTGACTACTTGGGATGTTTTCTCCTCTCCTCACATTAACTTCTCATGCAGTTTCAGAGCAGATCGTTGTGCTCTTGATCCTCGTTAGGCAATTGCTCCCCAGTCTGGGGCCATGGCTCATACCAAGGGCTGGCAGTAAACACAATCACCTCTTTCCTCTCCTGTGAAAACCTTCCGCTTGCTGAAGACACAACACCTCCAAGGATCATTGCGTAAACCTCACTACCTTCCCTATAAAGTGCAAAACAATTCCATAAATACACAGTGACACAAACATCAAAACCTCCAACTGAGCCACCCGCAACAAGATCCCCTCTTTCAGCAGAGGACAAGAGAATAAACAACAGATGACAAATGGTAGGTCATTCTCATCTTCAGCCGACGCAACTGTGTGCCGCTGCCAAACGTGAATCCTGTCTTCCTTCTGTCAGCTGAATCAGCAAGCTCATCCCAGTTCATCAGGGACCTGCACTGCTGATAATGGACAAAGAAGGGGTTCAACAATATATGAAGCATGATATATTAAAGGCACTAGAGAACAAGGAAACAAAAGAGACACCATGCCGCCCTCCCCCCCGCCCCATTAATAGTAGTAGCCAAAGCAGATTAAAAATTCAAATACACAAAATAACTTCATGTGTTTTAATCCTAATACTTTGGGATGAGTTCAGCATGTATATCCGCATGCCTTTTTCACTGTCCTGTAAGGTGAAAGAATAGAGAAAGAAAATAAGGTCTTACATCAAAGAAAAAAAGCTATGGACTCAAAAGTTAAAATGAAAAAATACAAATTACATGAAAAACAGTCCCATGCATTTAGGAAGCAATTAAATGTCATTCTCAACTTCTTCCAGGAATGGAAGGTAAATCACCACAGGAATGTGAAGCTCTCAACTGAAGATCTGTACTTCAAGCACGAAAGTTAATTGGCAGCTAGCTTCTTTGCAATAGATTTAAAGATTTTAAGACCCAAAGGGATCAGCGTGATCGACAGATCTGACCTTGCGTATAACAGAGGCCAGAAAATGTCATGCAGTAATTCTTACATCAAATCTGAAAACTTTCAGGCTAAAGTAGAATATATATTCCTTCAAGGTATCCAGACCCAGCTTTCAAGATTTAAAGAGATGGAGTGTTCATTGCTAGCCTTTTAAAAATTGATCTACCTGCCCTTATTGCTAAGAAGGTTTCCCTAATATCCAGTTTCCTCAACAGAGGTGGCCACTGCTATGCACCCCGAGCGTTTGAGTACACTCTTCATTTTCCTTAAGCAGTAAAATATAAACCATATTTTCAAAAGTGAAATAAATTAAGAGATCAAACAAACTAAACTAACAAAATAGGAGGTACTCAACAGCGTGCATCATGCAGTTTCAGGGTGCTTCTTATTGTTGCTGTCTGGAAGAATCAAGAGTAGATATTTACATTAAAATATTCATTAAACACAGAGTGCATTAGTAATTGTTTTAATCATCTTTCATACAATAAGCATCGTGGCTATTCTTTGCGTTCTCCTCTGCTCAGTCGTGCTATCATTTGTTTATACTGCGCAGTATCCACTGGAGTCAAAGGAAAAACACACCCTGGGTAAGCAAGCAGCCCAGCGGACGCGCTTGTCAAACTCCTTGGATAATGCAGAACCACAGAATCATAGAGGAATCATAGGCTGGAAAAGATCTTTAAGATCACTGACTCCAACTGTTAAGCCTGCGCTGCCAAGTCCACCACTAAACCATGTCCCTCAGCATCATTTCCACTATCTGTGCCCTTACAGGGGACCCACAGAGTTTCTATTAGCTACCCTGAAGTCTCTCAGCTGCTATCTGTAGTGTGCATGGGACAGCACGCCGGGGTTGACCCCACGTGGGTGCTCTGGCAAAATCAGGTTTGGGTATTTTGTTGTTGTTTCATTTTTAATTGAGCTTCCAAGGAAATCCCTTGCTGGCTGTTCCATATATGCTGGGCTGTTCTGTTCCCTGCCAGGCTGACAAGCTCCTGTGTCTGAATCCTCCCTTGCAATAATCTTCCAATGCTACCAACAGCAGAGAGGGAATCAAAATCCTGTCCTTGTGACATCCTAAATCAGGATTTACTGATGTGAAAGTTTAGGAGCTCACATTTTCAAATGCTTGTGTGTAGGACTTATTGAAAGGACTAAGTACAAATGCAAAGCAAGACCAGTGGGGCTTCTTTAAAGTTTAAGCAAGCACTCCAATCCAGCAAACTGCTTAACAGGCAGGTAAAATAATTGCAGTAATTTCCACCATAACAATAATAATGTTTGCCAACTAAGTGGAAATTTGCTTATGGTAATACCATGAACAAATATCAAGCCAGTCTCCTACTCCAGTCCTTTCCAAAGACTAATTTTACAGTTAAATATACGATCGTATCACCAAAAAAAACCCTCACATTTAAATGTAAACAGGTGTAAATGTTAAACAAACGAGGATTAATGACCATTTCTTACTGCCTAAATATTTACAGAGGTGAGTGTCCACCATGAATATTAGTGTATCCTGAAGCCTATACGCTTGATATTTTATAATAAAAACCCCAAAGTGCCAACTTTTGGAAATACCAATTAGGGATTTCCTCATTTACTTTTGTCTGAAATGGGAAGTAAAGCTGTCTAAATTCCTTCTGTGTCCTAGAACAAAACATGTGGCACTGTGCACCTACGGAGCTTCTTGAAGAAGTTCATTGTTAATATAAACAAAAAGTGTTACAGCAAAACCCCACTGTATTCGCGTGAACTGAAACGTACCTTTTGGCAATGTGAAACTGGCCCCCAGTATGAACACATTTCTTCAAACGTCTTTCCAATGCAGCTGCAGAATGCGCTTTCTCCGAAAAGGCAGGTAAGAGGCAGAGGCACGGTGGTGCGCTTGGAAGGTAGAGATATTAGTATCAAATGTCAGTAGAATATTTTTACATAGAAGTTTTCACAGAAATAGAAATAGCACTTAAAAAATTATATTATCCCTTCTGAAGATTTAAAGTTGAGAGAAAACACATTTTCCTCTGAAAAAGAGCAAAGCGAACTGAAAAGCTATCTATAGAAAATTCAGGATCAACTCTATTTAATAGAAATAGCAGCCTAGCAGATGTTAAATCACTGCTGTGGAGCTACAGAGGTTGTACCCAGAAAGTTTCATTCACACTTAACTACCCAGATGTCAGAGTATTTTGAGCATCATTCCTAGAATGACAGGAAAGATACCACAGAACTCTTGGCACCTGGATTTTGAAGACCTATTTCAAGGCTACTGAAAAATAATTAAATGAATGCAGCAACCTTTCAGAGGACCACGAGTCCCTCCATGAAGACCACCAGCTGATACCATCACATCCCACCCCAGGGGCTTGCCCGTGATGGTATAGCGCTGCACCAGCCCTAAGCTCCCATTTCTTCCATGTCCTCCAGAACGCGCAAGCATGTTCTCCTCAGCGTGTCCTGATCCTGCTGGAAGAGTCTCCTTCATCGGGACATACGTGAAGACAGCACCTTTCCTCTGCACCACCAACAGCTCCAGCCTTGTGGTTTGCCACATCTTCCAAAGCTTTTTTCCTCTTCATTCTTTGACTTACTTGAGCACTGAATATACACTTTTCTGGTACAACCTATATTATTTTCCCTCCCTCATGCTCCCTTCCTTTACCAGTGCTTTCCAGTACAGTTTACTCGCGCACACAGATAACCACATTGCTGAATCTTTGTTTTCTTCTAATAAAGCTATCTTGCGATACTTCAGTTCATGCGAGATGTCTAACTAGAAGTTGTCTCTCTAAACCTGGCAAGTATTTTACTTCCTTGATTATTTTCTCAATCCATACTTGAATTTTCAGAAAGCAGAGAAATGCAGTAAGAGAAATGCCTGCTCTGTTTCCTTTTTCCCCTTTCAATATTCTGTTGGTCAATGAAACAGCAATCAAAAACCTATTTTAATATCCCTCGTCCATGTGAAAGCAGGCAGCACACAGTACACTTGCTAGTTTTTGGACTTTCTGAAGCCAAAAGCCTTTGGGTTCAGCATAAATCTGGATCTAGCAAGAAACCGAGGCTGAAAGTTACCCGTGCTGCAGCTTCTGCTGCTGGGCTCAGACAAAGCCCTTTTCTCTTCCTGCTATTGCTTTTGAGGTTCTCCTCTGTTTTTCTCCTTTGCAGGTTGCCCTCACAGGATACTGGGAGCTTCTGCTCCTGCCTTTATTCCCTGTACAAAGAGGGAGGGTTCTGACTTTCTGTGCCAGACGAACGAAAAAGAATTATTCCAGGCAAGGGGCTTGTTTATACTAAAAGCATCCTCAAAGTTGGGCAAGCATTAGGAGCTGCTGCACGTTCTTGCAACTGTAGATCCAGAGAACACTGTGGTTTGAGAACGTTCCTGTGCATATAATTTTATAGCAAACATCCAGCTTTCCACCTTATCTTAACTTGAGGTGGATATACTGATGAAATAACATTTTCTTAATTAACTTTATTTTTAATCCTGGTATTAGACTGATCCTTGAGGAGGGGAAATCTTTTTTTCACTGACTTCAGCAGCAGCAGAATGGGAGCTCCTAACGGTGTTTTTAATAAAGTTGAGAGATACTGACTGTAATTTTTCAAGTAAAGAATTGAGGTCTCCTCTTAAAGAAAGTATTACAGATTAGTATTCTTTTTTTCAGAGGCATCCAGGTTTTTTTACAATGAAATTTAATGAAGCAGGCTCTAAGGCATTTCCTGTAATATATTTCAATAAAAGAAAATATAAGCCAGTAAAGTTGCTCATGTAAGCATTCGGGATTTAAGGAATTACTTAAACAATGAATGCATGAAGTTATTAACCTTCCTGGAGAATTCAAATGTGCCTCTATGCGATGAATCAAAAGCATCAGCCATTTCAAGTTTGAAGGATTGGTTTAGCACGTGCAACTGAAGAGTAATTAGAGCAATATGCAACATGATGCACCTCCAGAAAATTTGCCCGGACTTCTAGACGATTAGAACACCTTTGCAACAGCTTTTATTTGGCACATTTATCCACCGCTTACCTCTTGGCAATGGCACAGTCTCAGGAAGATGACATTGGCTTCAAGTAAAGGGACAGTCTAATGAAAGTAGTGATTTTTAGGTTTTATTTCCTTGCAATACTTTGCTGTACCGGGAACGTTAAGAGGATCAGCATGACTACATAAAATTTTGCTCATGCATGACTTCATGCATAAAATCAATAGCAACAAAGAAGCCCCCGATACCATACTGATCTGTGTACAGGTTATCTGTACCTGTCGGGTATCTAACAGTAAATTGTGCAATAGGCAAGACTTAGAAAATATACAAGGTTTTCTCCCTAAGTTTATTTTAATTCCAATATTCCTACTGCCTCTCTAGCAATATGCAATTCCTCGTATACATCAGGGCTTTGGGCCAACGCATACTTCAGGCCTTTGCCTGCAGTAACAGGTAATACACAAACCCAGCTCTTGGCCAAATCTTCCACACTGAACAAATTTGACAGGGGAACCACTGGTGCAGAATGAATGCAAATCCGGATGCCAGTTTATTTTCCAGTCAGGTCTTCACACAACTATAATCTAATCCAGTTATGGCAAATATTCAAAAACTTGATATAAGGGTGAAACATATGTAAATTGCCATTGTGATTTTTTAAAAATAAACTAGTACCCAGCAAATCCATCTCATTTCATTATTCTCTTCAGCAGAGAAGAAAATTCAGTTGCCAAGAGCAAATTAAAAATAATAATACTAGCAACACATATTTTACAAATGCTTTCTACTTCTTAAAAGTAAGGTCCCTGGATGCTATAGAGGCCAATAAATTATTGCACAGGCTCTATGCAAAGTATCTCAGCCCAGAGTAGATCATCTGCTCACACGTTAAAAATGAAAGGGTGATGCTTTGAGTCCGAGCGCACCGCTGTCGGTGTGTTCTGCACTTTTAATGAAATTTTAGAAGCAATCATTGATGGCTCTGCAGAAGTCATGTCTGCTGCCAGAGCTGTCAGTTCCCATAAATGCCTGGTAGGGAAGCCCATACTAATGGCACAAGCTCCTCTGTACCCTGGGGCTTGCCTTGGTTGCGAAGAGAGGATAAGCAGGGGCGCCAGGCGCTCCGCCCTGCTCCCCTGCCAGCTTGTGACGCAGTGTTCAGAAGAGTGCCCTCGCCAGACACGAGCGCACGTCTGCCTCTTCTGTCAAGGCTTTTTAAAAGCACACTTGTCGACCAGTGAATGAAAGCTAAGTGGCTGGCTAGCCAAAATTACACTGTGCTGCTGAAAGCATTTTTAATGAAGTGCTGAGAGCTCACTTTGCTTTTTTATACGCCCTTGTATACCGAGGCAAGTGACAACACGATTTATGCATGCAACTTGAAATACAGAACATGTACTAAATAAAGCCATATGAAGGCTTTATCGAAGATGGCTGGTTCTGGGTATTGTTTACTCTCATCAATTTTTAGCCAAAAAATGATGCAGCCAGATAAAGAAGACCGAAAGCAGAAGTTTGCTCTCAGAGAATTTCATACGAACAGTACAAAATATTTTATGCTAACATAAGTTAGTAGCCATTTGATTGCAGAAAAAAGAGGCCAAGGTTGTTTAACAGAGACATGAATTTAAAAATCCTCTCAGATATGTTTTTGGTTTGTTCTTTTAAATTTCATGGTACTTTATCAAACCTCAGTATTTTGCTAGAGAAAATGAGGTGATGTCTAGAAATGATTCTGAAAGCACAGCAAGGAGAGTACAGTATCGCTTCTGAGCCCTTCTCCCAGAAAAAAAAAATATTCCTTTTCTCTGCAATCCTTTTACGCTTAAGGCATGAAAAACAGACCTGGGAAACTCTCACGAAGATTTGCACATACAGGGCAACTACCTTTCTCTGCTACATTTTTCTGTGTTGCCCTCGCTTCGCTCTTCCTCGGTTCTTGTACAAAACCTGCAGATGCCAAAAGAAAGATTCTCAGTAGTTCAACTGGTGCCCCTCAGGCTTCTACCATTATAGGTTGATTTAGGAACCAAGACTACGCAGTATTAAAGAACGCAAATAATTAAACTTGAGTTAACATTTGAGAGGCTGAGAAATTACTTTGATAACCGATACTGTTAAATATGTAGAAGAAATAACAACACTCACCTTTTTTAGCTGCATTTTTATCAGAAGCAAAATGTACAATATGGCAGAAAGGAGTGCCTTTGTTTTGAGAAGCGGTACCCAAGTACACTGTGACCACTGTCTCGTGGACTACAGGTAAGCCTCCTTGTTTGTACAGCAAACTTCACCTGCTTTCAACAGTCATAAATCAGAAGGTTACAGGGTTTAAACCATTTCCCAGTTATGATATGTCTACACGGCAGCAACAGCTGGGCAATAAACTTTCAGCCATAAATGTTTCTGAAAGCAGTAAGTTCACGGCCAAAGCCATAACTATGGTAACATCAATTGATGTCCAAAATGCAATCTAGCTGCATAGTTCCCTTTAATACAAAACGATATCTTACATAGCAAGGTACTTACCAGCAGCCTCCAGGTTAAATAAGACAGGTTAAGGTCAGGTGGGATGGCTCTGAAAGGCTTCGTCGAGTCAGTTGTGATTTGCGGCCTCCTCTGAGCCTCTGGCATTGCCTGATTTCATCCCCATTCTATCGAACACTCTCAATATCACTTTAGACTGGATATTGAAATCACTTAGTGGCAATAAAAAAAGAGGAGTGCTGCAGAATTGAATCCCATTTTGGTCAGCACACATCTCTAAACTATTACCAGTGTGAAATGAAATCTAATGTCTCCCTTAGCAATCCCATCTTCTTTGTCCTGTTGTTTTTCTAGGAGCGTTATGATACACTAAATCCATTTGGACACACAACAGTACACGGGTTGTACCACAGATTTCAAGAAGAGATTTCCAAATTTATGTAGCCATTGCATCAGGTTGCTTTTCAGCCATCACACTTTCCCAGAAAAATCCATTAACAAAGGTAGAAGGAGACAATGCAAACACCTCAGATAAAAAAGACTTACCTAAAATGAGTAGAAAATGCCGAATGGTGAAGTTACCTTATTAAAATAATATCGTCTCCTCTTCAGAGCGCTCATACCAGTCTGACCTTATGGGAAGGCAAACAAACCCCTTTGCCATCGTTTCACAAGTATTAGTATTATTTCACACAACAGTCAACTGAAGTAACCTTCTGTTAGGCTGAGTACATAAGGATAACCCACCATCTCCCTTTCTGTTGCTAGGAGTTTATGTTCTCTTTCCCCCTTGGATTCTTAATTACTGTAATTTGATTTACAGATAAGAAGGCAATAACGGAGCTATAGTTACCTGTGACCCACTTCCTTTTCTTTCCTTATGTTAGATCTCAGGGTAGTAGAAAACAGGAAATGTGACTGAATTTTTGTAGTTTCACCAACTGCTCCCTTTAGGGATGCAAGCTCTACAATGGTACAAACACTGCACAGAAAATGCGACCACTTGAAATCCAAATGCCTTGACTTTCATGGAGAAAAAAGGGCAACTGCTGCGGGTCTGTGCTATCCGAGATGCAACCCCTTAGTGCTGCTAAATGCTCCCTGATTTTCACAGTCTTGTTTTTCTGTTGTTCCTGATGCCCCCCTTTTCCTCCTACCACAACGCTCTTCTGTAGCAGTGGAAGTTTTACTGAAATAATGTACAAGGCAGGTGAGTGATCTGCAGAGCCAACTGAGTGAAGAATTTGCAGGGCAAATGAGGATATAACATGCCCCAAGGAGGAGTTCTGGGGGAGGATTACTGTGCTGTCAATTATTGAGAACAGATGTAGCTTACAGAGCTTGGGCGGAAAGCTTGTCTGATTGCTCTTGGCCAAGTTTAGATGATGGCTAGTCAACAAAATGCGATGCCCAAGAGACTGTGAAACTAAACCCTCCGGAAACATGTCCAAAGAATAAACCAAGTGTAAGGCAATACTGTACTAATAAATCAACCAAGCCTCTTAAGAGTAACAGAGTCAGATATGCGTATAATGATTCTCTTTAAAGCATCTGAGGAGCCTGTCAAAGCTATTCTTTCAAAACAATATATATCATTATACTTGTATTAAATACAGAGAGATAGCCAGCTTCTAGTTTTTCTCAAATTTAATAAATGCTATTACTTTTTGTATTAATTAAGATAGAAATCTCTCTAGATAGCTGCATCTTAGTGTCTTCTTGGATAGCGTTTTTAACTCCTCACTATTATTTCTGGAGCGCACTAGTTTCAAAAATGTCACGACGACAGAATCTGGCATGGCGAGTCCCTGACGCAGCTTACCGGAATTACAGACCGGCTGCTTACACAGTACAAATTCCCAGACGAAGATAGAACTGTGTTGGAAGGGAAGCTTCCTAAATGTTTGCACTGGTAATCTTGGACAGTCAATAGGAATGGTATAAAATACACACAAGTGTACAACATGACCAAGATGCAAACTAAAGATGAATCCTATTTAAAATATGCATCTGCTCTGCAGAATACAACACAGTGAATTTATTACCTATTGCGAGGTAATTAACTACTCCATGGTAGGATCAGTATGTAGGTTTTCTCCATATGACCTTCCAACAGAACGTGTCAAGCACGACCAGAACAGGAAGCTATTGCTTGCCTTAGATAGCATTTTATGATGTGAAGCGAGATAACATTCAGCATGAATAAAATTATCACAATCGACCCTTTCATTCATGTTTGAAGTTCAGCAGAAACCTACTGGAAATTGTACTTTCACCGTTTTATTTTTCATCTGTAAAGCGTAATTGCTGCTTGAAAGAAAGAACTCAGCCCCGCTGTCCAAAAAGATTTTGGATGCGAAAAATGGGTAACTTCAAAATCACGTGGTTCAATTTCTCCCACTTTTACAATCAACTGGCATAAGGCATGACCTCAGCAAAGAGAAGATATTACTGTGGGAAACTGAATATACTGGCCAACTTGAAGCCGAGCCTTCAGAATCACCAGCAGTCAAGAGTAACACTGCACCCACGAGCGGGAACTCCTAGCCTAAAACCCGGGGGAAGTAACAAGCCTATACCTCATACATCCTCTTGTAGAGGCACCCACCTTGGACACGGGAACCCTTCCTCTGCCCATTTTTCATACTGGGCTTCACTTTGATTCTCCATATCCCAGAAGACCATGGAGTTTTTCTCTTTTCTGAGATGGCTTCCCTCTTTCCACTAATGTCTTTAAACAAACAAGAAAGTCAAGAAAATTAAAACAAGTGCCAAAAAAAGAAAAGGACTTATTTTCTAGCTCCAACATAGATTGCAGGATGTAAAGTAAATGTTTGTTCATACTTTTCCCTGATTAGACTTGAATTACTATTACTAATAACCACTGCAATTTGCAGTTAGTGCCCTGGAAGGAAATTTCATGCAGAAGTCATTCATCTTTCTTTAGTTCTTCTGTTTCCACAGGCTCTGGAAACAGGCACTGGAAACAGAGCAATAAAAGCTCTCAGAGTTCCTTGGGTGATGAACAGACAGGTAGAAGAGTGCCTTTCTAAAGCGCAGGTGTAGGGTTCTTACCTACATCAGTTCTTTTCCTTCTCCTAGGCCGTTTTTCCAGGGGACAGCTTTTTTTCTTTAATTTGGACATGTATATCTGGGTGCAAACCTCTTGTCACCATTTATATGAGCAGGAAAGCCCTCACTGTAAGCAAAGGTGAACAGGCCTTTAAGTGGAAAAATACTGTTTCACTGGGTACAAAAGGTTACCCCAGAACTAAAAGTAATGGTTATTGATGCTTCCCCCAGTCAAGCTTCTAGACATTTATGTCTCTAAGTCAAAGTACATGCTAGACGACCATTATATACCATTTACAGTTGTAACAGCATCCTGATGTCAAAATCAAATTTTATTTTGTAAGACATTGTCTCTTAAAGCATCTTTTACATGTAAATGTAAAGCAAGTCTATTAGCATGGCTGTTAGACCGTAATAAAGGATGTTCATGATTCATCTCTTAATTATGCTTTTTCAGGCTCATATTGTGGCAGTACAATTCCCTTTTCAACCACAAACCGCATTCATGACATACATATAATGCAATAAAATTGACACAGATAAGAGCAATGGGTCACATTAGTCTGCGTGATTGAATCAGAAGACAATGCAACTGCAGAGAATTTCTAATTCAGTGAGTCTCATTCAGAAGATTTTGAAAAATCCCATTGCCGCAGATAAATTATAAACCCAATAGCAATAAACTATACAATTACAGAATACAGGTTTTCTGTAAAGTGAGCGTCTGTTTAAATACAGAACAAATTTAATTTGGTGCAACTTTGGGTTTTGTATATAAACGTATGTATTTGTTTTGTATATGTATTTGCTTTGATATAAAAATCACATTGATGCAAAGCTGTTGAAATGGGGACAACCATCAAGATCTTAGTTTTATTGGCTGTGATTTGCAATTATAGGACAGGCATTTGTTTGCTTAGGTAAGAAAAAATCCTAATTGAATTGAGTAATAAAAGTATTTTTTCTTAGAAAAATGGGTCTTCTGAAGCAGAGAATATTCTGTTAAGATAGAAGTGTGGGTGAAAAAGTTAGAACTGAAATGTATTACATGCTATTGGAATTTCCCTTGTCCTACACATGTAATTACAATGCAGTATTTTGTTTTGTACACAAATGTTGACAACTTCACTTTTTTCTAATCTGAACATTTTCACGTCGATCTGAAGTAGTAATAGCCACATGGGAATTGGCTTAAAGCAATGAAGGAAGCCTTTACCAAATGTTCTCCAGGAAAAGCTGATGTTTTGAATGTATTTGGGCGATCGGCACAGCACTGAACCAGATACTTTGGCTATCACGTGGTGCAGTCTACAGAGACAAGCCAGATGTTTAGCACTACTTCTGAAACCCTAATATCTCTGGGGAATTTTCCTATTCATTTGGAAAAACTTGTCTTTAAAAAAAACCCACAACACATCAGCAGCACATAGCTTGTTATAGCAAATGTACAACTGGAAGTTTTGAACATGAAATTTTTTTTAAGAGAGGGTTTTAAAAAGCACTTGCATAGTTCAGCTTTAAAAAGCACAGTCTTTGTGGATATAAAATAGGCTGGGCCACTGTAGCCCAACTATTCCTGAATAATAGCAGGTCATTATTAAAAAAGAGAAAAATGAGAACACCAGACATATCACAAAAGAGGTTGTTAGATGTGAGCACCCACAGGAATAATGTGTGGGGTCTTGCATGTTCAAGAATAACTCCCACAGAATAAGAAGAGGAATATGAGGTTGGATTTTTTGTGCTCTTAGGCTTTTCTGATCTCTGTGAAGACAATAGCTTTGGAATTTTATACTGGGGACTTATTTTTCAGCAGGATGAAGATACCTGCAGTTTGAAAAGGTCAGTAGAGTTGGTTGCTCATTAGTCTTCAGCTGCCTATTAAATAGACAACAGCCAAAGCACTGGCATTGTAAATTGGTCTATGATGCCATCAGCATATAAAGATAAAAGCTCTGACCCTGATACTGATTGGCCACCATCCAGCAGTTACACTATTTCCAACAGCACTAGAGAAAACAATATTCTTTACAGATGTATCACCCGCTGGTTTTTTCCTTTAGTCTAAAAACTTACTACAATTTGCTATAAACCATTAGCCTAACTCACATAAACACCAGGGTGGGAGTGAAGCTGACAGAATTACCACTGCCTTTGCTGGGCTGAAGAGTGGTCTGAATAAAACACTGAAAGTGACATCAAGAATCTCTTCGGTTTCTGCTATTTACATCTAAAATATAGTTCCCATTAGATAAAATAACATTTCTATTCCAGGCAGAATGAAAGCTTTAAAGTGATGACATGAAGCCAGGGAACAACAACTGCAATACCACTTCCAAGTGCCAGGCTGCAAATAGAGCCATACCTGCAGATAACAGTGGGCATTCGTGCCGGCTAGAAATGAATACAGAATTTGAGCTACTTTTTGCAGATGAAACTGGCTGCATTGTCTTCTCCTAAGCGGTTGAACCAAGCGGCCTAACTGAGCCCATCACACCTACCCAGTTGAACACACTTGGAGCAAGTGGGCAGTCCTTGCTGAACTCAAGCCATGGCACCAGCAATTGCTAAAAAATAGAAAAAAACCCAACCCAAACTTAAGAAAGGTTGAGGGCTAGGGTTTTTTGGAGGGGTGCAAAGCGGAAGAGAGGAGGAGGAAGAGCTGCTCTGCTATTGGTTCATCATTGGGCTGTTAGGACTACAAACCTACCTATACTAGTTGTAATAGTGGTGGGGTTATGGCTGGCATACATAGCACCATGGGGACTAGAAAGCACACCGCTCTATTTTAATAAAGTGGGATCTAATGGAAAATGGAGCAGAGATCTCAAATGGCCTCTAGCTGTTAACCTCAGGATGCAGCTTTAAAAAATATTGTATTTGTTATTCTAAGTCGTTAATAGTTTCCAAAAGGATGACTCCTAGGACTGCAAGAGCTCATTGACTTCACATACGTACACCCTTCTCCGAGGTCAAACGGGAATCACTCATGAGCACACAGTTGAGAGAAGAATTACCTAATGAAGTGCTCTTGCCTAAGCACATCGAGCTCAGACAGCGTTTTCTTGTGAACATAAAAAAGGAGCTTTTAATGTGAAATCTGTTCTTGTCTGAAACTCAGAGATGTTTATGGGAAATTCTGCCTCTAGGCTCCGAGACACGCACATGCATAAATGCACAGAGCATTGTTCGCATTTACATCATTGTGATCTCAAGGGGGAAAAAGAGGTCTGGAAAACAAATCTGTTTGTACGAAGGAACTGAAATTAAATTATCCAAGTTAGAATACCTCAGTAACGGTGACAGTCAAAGGTACTTACCAAGGCAGACTTGGTTGAAATCCACTCTGTTGATAGACTCTTCAAGAAACAAGATACAAAAGTCAAAAGCCCGCATTTCAAAGTCAACGGTGCAGAACTTGGCATGGAACTTCACCTATTCAGTGATGAGCAAAGAGGGCATTAGGTAGTGACATTTCTTCTGGGAACTGGAAAGAAAGGAAGATGGTGAAATGATTATATTAGGACATTATAACATGCATAGTAGCTAATTTGATGATAAATTCGCTTATGTGCTGACATGACAATTTCATGGCATACGAAGATATTTAATAAGAATTCCCCTGAAAACCTCAGCTGAAGTTTCAGGTGTGAATCATTTGACTTGTAGTGATTTTTCAGACCGTATCTTAGAAAAAAACCAAACATCACTTTTTAAAAGTTTTGTTAGATTTACGGAGTTTCTTTTTGCGCATAGTACAAGATCTCATTTCTTTTCTTTTCACTGGTGGTATTTCAAGGGGATATCAATCGCAGGTAAAAGTTAACTTCATTCATAAGAACCACTGACAGCTAGAAGTGCTCACCTTTTACAGGGAAGAGTTCCAAAGTCCGAAACAGCAGCTGGTATGATTATATTTTTGAGTCCCCTAATTGGCTGAATTATTCTGAAGTGGGTACAAGAGAGAACAAGAGGGAATGGTTGTGAGCAAAGTCACTGTCTCAAGAGGAGGAAGGAGTAAGAAGAAGTTTGTAGGAAAAGGCAGGCACAATGACAGAATTCTACTTTTTCTTTTGTTTTAGTCTGTGAGTTTGTTGGTGACAGTGAGTGTTTGCAGCTTTTGAACCCATCCTGACCTGGCAAACATAGGGTCAATGCTCTGGTTTTCCTGCTATGCAACAGGAAAAAAACAGCAATGCTCTCGTGAACTGCTACAAAATAGGAGATTCATAAACGATTGTCTATGCTTAAACTGTGAGGGAGTGAAGTACAAAGACAAAAGAGACCTCAGGTCAGTATTACTATTAGATTAAAAAAAAACCCAAGCAAGTACTTCAAAGCTGTCTGTTAAGCAATGCTGCTTGGGAATGGTTTTCTTGTTTTTCTAATTGCTTTCCCATTGGGAGGAGGGTGGAATGCATGTGCTGATTTTACTAAAATTTCCTTCTACAAGAGCTGTTTAACTTTTAAGTAACACTGAAACACAAATAACCTCACTCAATTTACATACAAACTACTCTGACAAGTCAAGTGCCTTCCCTTGGCAATAGCTGAGGCAACACAGCCCGTGTCTGGAAGCATTTTGGCTGTCCTGCATGTTTAGCACCGCTCAGACACTTCCCATCCTGCAGTAAATGAGGGTATGGTTACTTACAACAAAGCTGGGGAGAAAATTCAGTAAATTGTAAGCCTTTAAATGCCCAGTTCCGGCTTCCTTCTTAACATTCCACTTCAGCAAAACACTTACGTATTGATGACAGCAAAGGGAAGCGACGGTGTTTGTTATTCACTTTCTTTTAGTTCTCTGAATGAAAAAAGAAAATTTTTATTGGTGCAAAGTCAGTTTCAGTCAAAAAGCTGAATTTGATTATATTTTCTTTTTCCTTTTCATAGGTCCCTCACAGAAAACAGCTCTTAATCCATTCAGGGTCCCCAACTCTGCACAGAAGCTCACACTTTTTATGTAATTACTTTCAAAGCCTTCTCCCGTCATAGCACAGCTGTCTCTTTAAATTAGTACATTTCTCTTCCTCTCTTAGTCTTGTGGATGGTAAGTCAGCTTTAGGTAGTGAATGCTGGAGGCAACAGATAGTCAGCTAGTCCCTGGGACTCCCCTCTGCAGAGAGACAAAACTAGCTTCACTCTCTTCTCAGACCTGCGCTATCTAGGAAGGGTTATGGGCTTGATTTTCTGGCAGAAGTGACTCTCCATTGGTCCTCCTGTTGCTCAGCAGCTGCATGTTTTTCCAAGTAGGAGAGTTAAAGCTGTATCAAGAGCATTCCCTGAACACCAGATGTGGAAGGAAAACTAGCACAACTGTGGTGCATTAGCAGCAACAGTTACTTAGAAACAATTTTGTTCAATAATTAATCCTCGAGTTGTTTTAGCAGCTTGTTCAATTACTGGAAGAGAGGATGAAAGAGAGAGGAAGAGGAAGGGGAAGAGGGGAAAGAAAGAAAAAGAAAAAAAGGAAAAAGAAAAAAAGGAAAGAGGAAAGAGGAAAGAGGAAAGAGGAAAGAGGAAAGAGGAAAGAGGAAAGAGGAAAGAGGAAAGAGGAAAG
>JAAGNO010029864.1:56013-68318 GCA_033439905.1 Ceryle rudis
AAAGGAAAAAGGAAAAAGGAAAAAGGAAAAAGGAAAAAGGAAAAAGGAAAAAGGAAAAAGGAAAAAGGAAAAAGAAAAAAGAAAAAAGAAAAAAGAAAAAAGAAAAAAAGGGGGGGATAAAAATCACCAGAATAGATACAATTAGGCAAGACTTCCTATCACCACTACCATTCATCCCCAGCCTTGAGAAATCACATCTCTTTATTCCCTCTCACTCATGTTTAGTACTTCTGTTTCAAATACAGCAGATTTGAAAGGACTGCCTGGGAAATACTTTTTTCTCAAGCAGCCCAACGTTTCAAGTGCTGTTTCGAATGGTGTGAGCTCTCTTTTGCCGTAGCTAAGCTCCACACAAGCATTAAAGCTATGCATGCAGTGAAGCAGGAGGAAGCCTCACTTCTCTGCAAAGTCTGAAAAAACCACAAAGGTATAAAACCAAAGGGCTTAGATACATACTCCAAGAAAGGCTGCTGATCCCTCTAACATAGAAGTAGCAGGAGTTAGGCAGTCTAATGTTGGTCACGGACAGCATAAATCCTTTCATTATGGCCCAAGCCTCTAATCTCAAGCATGCTCCTTCAGAGGTACGTAATTCAGTTTCCAGCTCACAGGGGTGATCAAACCTACGGGTAAGGAATGTTTCTGTGGCACCACACATAAGCATAGCACCTTACTAATTTACACTTTTCCAGAGCCACCCCGGAGAAATGTAAAGGCTGTAAGTGTCATGGTCCCTCTGAGAGCAGCCCAAACGTGTCCCCTTCCCAGCGAGACATTTCGCTACTGCAGGCAATGTTTCCTCAGCAGCAAGACAGAAAAGAGCAGCTGCCATTGTCACTGCACAGCAACCGGTGTAACAAATACTAGGGAACCACTGCCAGGATTAATTCCTCACCTGACTCTCGTAACATGTACAATGAGTCTATTTCTTGAGCAGCTTTTTCTATTAATCTCCAAGGGTTTTTTTTTTTGCTACAGAACCCGTGTCTAGGCAAGCGATCTAGGCAAGTGAGGGACCATATGCAAGAAAGAATGGCTCTGGTTTATGCATATTGTATCAGACAGCATTTCAGAGGCTCCTTCTGGGTCAGCATGTTCCGTTAGTGTCCAAATGTCACAAAAAGGTATTTAAGTCAACAGTCAGGAGAGCATGGATTAACAAGCAGAAAAACACAGGGGCGGATACCACAGCAGTCGCTGCTATCATGGTGGACACGGTGCACACGTCTCCAGCTGGCCTTCTCTTTAACAGCAGTTGAGATGCAAGCATTCGTACTTGGGATGGAAGCTGTGGATGTCACCTGGACCCACCTTGCTGTTCCTAACTTGCTCAACACTATTTTTGATGACTTCAAAGCCACCAACACCCACAGCAGGACCTTGAGGCCTCAGCTCTGAGGCTACCAATGCAGCCACTTCACCATCAAGTTGAGGGTGAAGTTGCACAAGCTGGGACACACCAAACTCACAGCTCCTCCATTCCCCGTTCCCTCTTTATACCTCCCCTGTGTCCTTCTCTGGGAGGTCTGCACCTGAGAATTGCAAAGCTCAGAAACCACCCCCTACTCTCCCACTTCTCGTTCCCTCGCAAGCCCATTACGATTCTACAGCTCATCCTCCAGAGCTGTGCCCTGTGCATCTCTGGGACTCTCTTGCTTCAAGGCAGGCAGCCCTGCGTCCCTGTGTGGCAGCTGCTGATTGTAGTTGTTTCTGGTGGATATAGATTGCAATGTAGTTCCCTGCTGGTGCTTTTATTTCTGCTGTCACAGAGTGCCGCTGCTCTCCCTCATTCCTCTACAAATCCTTCCTCTTGACTACTTCATCATCTTAACCTAATACTTTATTTCAATTTTTGCAATATTAACACAAAAAAAATCCGAAATCTCTTCCAGAGAACACAAAAAATGTAAAGCAGTGTTCCAACAGAAGGCTTGTAGCAGTATTTAGAGATTTATAGAAAGAAATGTCTGTCGTGCCTCTAGGTTAAAATCCAGGATAGCACTCCCAATGTGAGGCTCTTCACGTTCCCACTGACCCATCCAAACTTTTACTGGCAGGGGTTGAAAGCAACGCTTAAAGGCACTTGCGGTGCCATTAAAAGCATAATGGAGTGGGTAAGTTGGGCAGCTGCTGAGTGTCTGCTGGGCACAGACAACCAGAAGCAGGCAGCCTCCTCCTGCGTCTCGGTGATGCTCAGTCCCCCTCGACGTGCTGTAGGTCCCACTGCCTTCCAGCATCAGCCTGTCAGCCGGCAGCACACCCTGGTCCACAGTAGGAGTGCTCACATTTACTTTATTTCCAGGCATCTGGCTCATAATTGTTAACTACCACTAACTGATTAGACACTGAGCAGCTCCAAAAATACCAGTCTGGGGTGATAACTTTCTGCCATGTGAAATCTGACATCTCAAAAGAAATGGAGGCACACACATGGAGGCATTTCAGAGCTTTTAAATACTAGCACCAGCCGTGACTTCTGCCTCACTTGTAACACTTTTTGTGCATTTTAATTATTTAGAGTTCAGCCTCTTCAAGGATGGGGTTTTTTTTTAATTTTTAATGTTTACTTTTTAACTGTCACACCTTCATTGTCACAGCTTCAAACATGCTGCAACTTCTAACTTACCGAGAATGTGTCAAGGGATTTGGTGCTGGTACCAGTTCACAGATTCACTCATCCTGCAGTCATTTCGTTACCTTTAAATGCCATTGAGATGTCCTCAATTAAAAATGAACAATTAAACCCCCAAGCCCCACACACACTGCTTTACTGTTCTAAAACCACAATTTTTGATGAATAGTCATCTGATCGGGCTAATGGATATTTTTTTCCTTTGTGAACAAGAAACCCCTTATGACCTCTCTTACACGTATGCAGACTGTGCGCCTGCGTCTAGATGGCCGTGACATGGAATTCTTGAGCTCCCTTTCCATTTTCAGGCATACTAAATTTGCATCCTCTACTTATTTCACAGTAAGCCTTCTACGAGTAGCTGATTTTCCAGTACTAACCCAACATTATGCTCACTGTATATTAAAGTACACCAATACTAATATAAGCCAATCAACTCCATCTCCACTGATGTTCTCTCACTCCCTGGAGAACAGAGGTTTGAAGCGAATCATTTTTACATTTTTAAGTTTCATTCTGAATAGGTTGGCACTGAGAAAATAGTTGTCAGGAGTGCCAAATCAAAATGCAGGAGTGAAAAGTGCTGGTAGGGGTCTGGAAAAGCTTTGGAGGTGAAACAGGGAATTAGGGTGAGCAGCTTGGAGCTGGTGGGATATGTCCTCCGCAGAGAAGTTGGGCACATTTGCAGCTTTGCCACTCTTCTATCCTCCTGGATATTAAAATATGGAGTGTTGAGTCTCTGGCCTCAAGGGCTGGCCCGTTCTTCCTGAAGGTCCATAAATCAGCCACCAGGACTAAGGCTCTGTGCCAGTGGGAAACTATTATTTATGAGTTGGGAGACACGTTTCAGGTGCATGGGGAGCCTGGGATCAGATTAAGCTGTCCACACCGACAGCAATTCTGCAGAATTAAGCTGCTTGTACAAGCAGTCTTTGGGTACTCAAGGACTGTGCAAGTCCAGCTTTTAGTTAGTTGTCAGAATATAGATTAAAAGGCGGTCTCTTTGGAAATACTGTCTTTGTTCTAGGTTTCTTTAGCTGGACAACGCTCTGTGATGAACGTATCTACCAACACTGCTGCCGGGGTTTGAAGCAATAAAGGTGGGGTACTCGCAAGCAGGTTTTGATTAAGATAGAAAATAACATCTACTTACATGAAAACAAAACTTAGTACTCATCTGATATTTTGGTTTTACTCTGATAAAAAGGTAGAAGTAATCTTTTACACCAGAAAAACCCGCTATGTAGAACACGATGCACTGCCTACAAATGCTGTATTTAAATATTCAATACAGACGTACTTGTGGAGAACTGAGACAGAAAAATCCCCTGCTCCTTCTTCCTCCTTATTCAGCAAATCAGGCAGAGGATTTTGACCATAAATTCAGAAAGTATTTTCACAAATAGAGTATTTCAGCTGTTAAGACTGTGGTTTTAAGCACTTCTGACTCTTCTCACATACTCTTCCTATTCCTTGGTGGAAATAAATCAAACTCTTAAGCTGCTGCAATAATCTCTGAGAGACAAAACAGATGGAAAAAATAAGGGGATAAGGTACCTTATGAGTAAGATTTTGGCAGTGCAAGCCTAATGCCTCTGTTCTTTACCTAAATGTTTAGACTTTCAGCTGCCAAAACCAAAATAAAATGTTCTTTTTTTTTTTTTTCCCCCTAAATAGGTGGTACATTTTATATATAACATACTTCATATATTAAAATAAAAAGTAATATGAACCCCCACAGGGGAAAAAAAATATATTCCAAGAAGCAAAATACTCCAATATTCTTTACTAGATTTTGAAACAGACTTCCAAGAAGAAAAAAGGTGGTACATACACAAGGAGATGTCACAGTCCTCGATATCTGCAGCCACAGATCTTCCAGCCTCACACAGAGGGTCACGAAGGGCAGAAGATGCTGGGCAGTCCCCGAGTTGCTCCCATCAGCAGTTGGTCTTGGGATGAGCTCGTGGGAATCCCATGCAGCCAGGGATGACACACCACCTCCCTCCTGGATGGAAAAGCAAGTCAGACAGGACTACGGTGGGAACAATGGCATTGAACAGGCATCGAGCTGCTTGAAAGCAGCCCTGGCATAATACCAATTTTTACTACCTTGTTCCCCTTCCCATGTTTGCCCCTTTGAAGACACTTGTCACTCCCAGTTTCACAGCTTGCCCAGTGTACTCTCACCCCAGCGGCCCTAGTTTTGCTGTCCTAATACCCCTTTTTTGGTATTTACTGTTTTCTTGATGGTCTGCCATAGCAATCTGCTAACTTCTCATTTTATTATTGATAAGATTTGTTTGTTTCTCACACTGATATCTTGTTATTGCAGCCATAAACCAGGGCTAGCCTGGACAACATGGGTGTGACTTCCTCTCTGATTTCTAGAAGGTCCATTAGTTTTTTTATTACTATTTTGTTTCTGCAACTATGTGGCCAGGGTAGGCCACTCACCTGGGCACTATTTGCTTTTGATATTGGTAGTTTCTCGCACTGCTGTCTCAAACTACACATTCAGGACAGGTCGTTTGCCTGTGTATCTCAACACAGCCAAGGCTCATCGCTTGCTACTCACAGGCCTTTTTTGATTTTTCACAAGTGGCCGAGTAATTTTGCCATGGAAAAGGTATTTTCTTGACATCCACTCTGTTGCAGCATGGGCAAACAGCCCCCACAAGCTGACCCCAGCAGAACTTTGCGAACTGCAAATTACTTTTATGGGAGGCCAAATAATGTGTCTGTGAGGATTTTTCCAGCAAAGAACCTAATAAGAAATAGGCGCAACTATCAATTTTCAATATAAAAATCATTAAAAATAACCTGCACCTGCTGAGTTTTCCTGACTGATAACGGAATTATCTTCCCTGCCTGGAAAAGCACATCATGTTTTGGAAGTTTTTTTTTTAACCAGCTGAAAAACAACTAAGAGCATAATTTAAAAATCGCCCAGAAAAGAGCTTTCATGCATTTATATAACTCTAATGTACTAGGAACTTGCACTGAGATATATCAACTTGGATCATCGCCCATTCTCTGAATGAAATAAGACTAAACAACAGTAAAGTACATACCCAAGGTTCCCTGTGCAACCTCAGACTTATAGACTTAAATTCTTGCAGAAACTTTAAAGGCATGCAGCTAATCCCCTGAAAGAAATACATTTTAGGGAACCTGTTTTGACTAAGAAGGAGGGAAAAAGAAATTAGAATTAGAGATTAGGGAAATAGAAGCCTATATTGATACATAAGCAAGAATGCGTGCATATGTTTGTGCACAGAGTCATGCAGCTTAAAAGCACACATGGCTTTGGGGACTTTTGTTTACTTGGTTTTAATCTGTTACGAGTCATGATCCTCAAATTGTGTTTTCCATAATTGGTTTTAGCTGAACTATAATGCACTGAGTTTAGAAACCCTAAATCTTCATCTTGCGTTGGGTTTTGGAGATGAATATTATTATAAACTCTGTATCATCCTAGTAACAACTGCAAGAATCAAGCTAAATATTCACTGTGAGGAAAACTGTACGGTTCTTATTTTTGAAGGGGAGCAGCTATAACAATGCCTGTAAATGTTTGTCATTCTTATATCAGTATTAATTACCAAGTCTTTATGACCTCATTCAAGAAACCCACAAGAATCTGGCTGTTCTTTTTATATTATGTTTGTTCCCTTTGCATCATTTCCTACTTCTAATAACTAATGATGATAGGTAATCACTTAACAGATGGTAAAAGCTCTTCAATTGCTTTTAAGGATGACAGAGCTTTGCTGTATTTCGGGAGCATTAACTTCTTGACTTTTCATCTTCCTCAGCTCATTCCAAGTTTGTTAAGCCATCATTAAACATTCAAGGGCCTGGACTTTTTGTTTTGCTTTGATTTTACTGGTGGGTTGGTTTTTTTTTTTTCCTTTTTCCTTTCTCCCCAGCACCACTAAGTGGCAAGTTAGTAACATGCTGCTTCAGACTGTTGCTATTTCAAATAGGTATCTTTTGCAAGGCCACTCTTAGCACTGAGAAAGCCTCCTCCTTTCTCCCCGGGTCTGATCAGCACGTCAGCCCACGCAACCCAGGGCATCTGACCTTTAGTTACCGGAGACACACCTCTCTCTCACTTCCCTGTAGCAACACACCATCAGATCATTAAAAGGAGGCTACAGGGGAAAAAAAGTGGCAAACCTCAAAGCTAAGTGGGCTGATCTCATTAATGTCTTACATTGCATTTACATTATCTCCTGAGTAACAGGCAGGAGAAACTTCCAAATCAGAGGGAGCAACAATGAGGAAGAAAAATTCATAGCTTAACACAAACACAGTTAGTGCCCGTCTTCGTAGTCCCCTTGCACTTGGAATAAATTTCACATTAACCATCAGTCAAAGCTGCCCTAACTAGTCAAGGTACACTATATGCCAATGACAACTCTGCTGAATGCTTTTTCAGTTCTAATCATTGCTTGTCTGGATTTGTATGTAAACCCATAGGAGGAGCTGCGGTAAAAGATACAAAATCCGACTGAACTAAATTTACGGCATCACAAATTAGCAAAGAGTATGTCTAGAAACAAATAATGCAGTTTTATGACTGCCACTAAAATAAACTGTAGGGCTCTTGCATTTTGCATGAGAGAGTGAAATCTGAGATAATAAACAAATAAAGTCAGAATGATTTCTTCATCCTTAGGATCGACAACCCTCCTCTTATATAGCTAAGGTTACGACCGATTAAGTTGCACATTTTTCATTTGATGCAAAGAGCTGCACACAGAATACCGGATAGACCATACACGAGTTCTGGTTAAGTGTGCCCACAAGTGTGATTCCTTATTAAAAATGAATGTTTATAACTGATGCGTTACTTGAAGTACAATAGGTACATAATATAACAAATGGATTATAAGGTAGAGGGCACAAACCTTCTATTTGAAATGTACAATGTAAAGATTTGGTGGTTGCTTAGGAGTCAGCCCTGTGAACAGAGAGGCTGAATCCCTTCCTCCCTCCCGGTACGGCCACTTATCACCTTCGTACATTAGCGTGTATTTATACTAAGGCAGCTGTCCACAACTACATGGGATTCAGCAGCATTGCCACCTCTTACAGGGTTTGCTCAGAATTTTAACATCAACGTAACAGCTCCCAGCATCACACAACGCAGTTTTTTTTCTGGTAACTAAGAAAAGTACAGAGTGACGCGCTTATTGTTTCCTCTGTGTACCTCTGAATTGCTTAAAGGATTGATACCAGCTTCCCATTTGTACGCACTGAACCCGACTACCTCTTGTAATTTTGCCATTTTCTTTTTGATTGAGAAGAAAATGATAGTTATTTGCCCAGTGAAAACCCAAACATGACCTCAACTTGTATTTTGTTCAATAATCTCTAGTACAGTTAGCAAGCTGCTGTTCTGAGCGGATTATATTCTAACACAGAGTGAATGCTTAAAATCATCACAACACAAAAAAAAATGGACTCACTAGGCATTAATTTTTGATGTACTAAGCACTTCCTTTGCAATTCCATTGTCATCTGGCATCACTGTACAATAAATTCAGAGTGTTGTCTGGAACAGCTTTGCGTTGTTTTGTAACATGACTCCTTATGATTTAGCAAGTTTAAACAGATACAGCTGACTGTGTAAGGCATTTGCATTTACTACTCTTTAGGAAACTAAGAGATACAATCTAAGAACCTTTAAATTAGAACTATCTTTGCCTGCCTTAATAAATTGTTATGAATAAGCAAAATCCCCAATTATGTTCCACTCGAAATCAGCCTAGGCTTTACATGAGTTTGTAACTGATAGGGGAAAAGAATGAACAAACCAGAGATTAAATCAACTGTAAGTCTTGGAAGGTGCTGTATGAATAAAGCCAGAGAGATGACTGAACACGGAATAATTACACTTCTGGGGAGACACGAAGAGGTAATTATTATGCCTCATTTTGCACTGTTTTTCTTACCTTCTACCTGAGATGCCACACATGATTCCCTCCTGAAAAGGACTCTGGGATTCGGCTCTTGTTTTCCTGAAGGTGGATAAAACACTACAGAGTACCACAGACTGGTGTGCGCGCTTATTGCAAAGCTTTCTGAAAGACAGTGCGTGTCTCCCTTTAGAAACGGAGGTAAAAATAAAAGCCGAGTCATCAGCTATTTCTGCAGACATATGAGCTGTGCTTACAGACTCCCAGCTAGTCGTAGCTGGGATGTGTTTTTCTCCCTCGCCTGCCAAACTCTTCAGCTGGTGCTGCCCCCTTCACCATCTTCTTCACTATCCTCTTAAATCACTCAGAAAAGCCTCCTCATGTGAAGGACTGTGTTGCAGAGATAGCTAAACTCCCCTCCACACAGGCTAGCATCCAAGCATGGCTTTGGAGGGATGAGCCAAGCCTACATTCACAGCTCCAGGAAGCCTGAAATACAAGGGAGAGAAACACAAAACATGGGCCTCAAAAACTCTTCTAGGATGCCTTTTTTCTTTTTTAATTCTTCTTTTTTTAAACTTAAACTCAGAAAAAAATGGGTTTGCATTTTGATATGCTGGTGAATCAAGCAAAACTGTATCATAAATACCCTGCATAAATATCAGATATATGTAATACAAAGTATTTCATCTGACGGCCAGAAAAAAAAAATGGAGTACCTCTTATATACCGTAATTTACAAGCTGAAACAGAAAGCGGATCCTTTCCCTGTCTGAAAAAAACGTAGGAGGGATATTGCTGGACAAGTGAGTGCTCTTCCTCAACATAGAGCTGTAACATGCTGCCTGCAATCTAGAAAAGCTGACAAGAAAAAACATTTGCATTAGTATTTGTGCGTTATTTCTATCTTTTTTTCTGCAACCCTCGTGTTCTTTGAGGCCTAAAAGACCCACTAAAGGCAAGCACACCGCTGCAGATTCCTTGAACCTTACAGAATTAAACCTGCGAATGGTCTATCACCTTAGTCACCGTACGCGATTTCCAGTCCCAGCAAGCGCACTAAGCTAATTCAACGCCAGCTACAGACTTGCCATCATTCTGAGTGTTCCAGGTCACAGCCTTTTGTAAAGCAAAGCACAATCCCGAAGTACGTTAGGCTTTCCAACCTCGATGAAAGCAAAACATGCAGGAAAGGGAGAAAAAGGCGTACATATGGTTTACTTTGGGGCTGAAAAGCCACAGGCATCTTCTGATACTTGAACTAATCACAATAGGAAATTTTTGTTTGCTACATCTTTTTTTCAATTTGCTATAATTTCATGTCTCCAGCAGAAGGCATGTGCCTGAATGTGTTTTCAACTGCCACAATGCAAGCAGAGGAAGGGGCACCAGGACACACCTCTGGAGACAGCTGAAGGAGTTCAGACTTCCTCACCGCTGACAACAGTAATATTAGTGGACCCATTGTAACAGGGGCCGTTCGATTTTCTTTGAACAAAAAGAAACTGTTCACTGTTATCCAGCTGTCTCTAATGTTTGATTTAGGAAAATTAAATTGCCATGTGTCTGACAGATGTTAGAATCAAATCATGTATTATGATGTGGGGAATATCCTGGAAAACATTCTTCATCCAGTTACTTAAGGTTGTTTTTCATCATTAAAACTGAATGCACCATGTCATCTTGTAGGGATGCAAGTAAAATTCACTTTTGGATTAAAATGATACCAATTATTTCCTTACCTTCTTGTCTCTGTCCATGGGTGGTACCTTTCCATATACCTGCATTAAACTGGGTCTTTGGGGAACTGAAGTGGTATTTTAGTTGCAGGCGTGGGCAGGCAGTAACCCAATAGGGTCTGGCAGTGCTTCACACTTTTCAAAGCCTGTAACAGAAATACCAATACATTATTAAGTTGCAGTTTTAGAAAGACATAGCAACAAATATGTAATTTAATAATAGCTCATCAAAATAATTGCCGCAATACATTTGTATCCAGGGTGTAGCTTACACAGCATGGGAAAACTGGTACTTTCAGAGGGTGCCACATAGTTTTGCTAATGCAAGGTAACACTGAGCGTAAGCTTCCAGCATTTTACAATCCTCTGAACCGAACTAGAAATCTGAAAACATGGGTTTGCCAATTACCAGGCGGTGGTGCATTTCCCCCAACTGCTAACAGAAATGTGTGTCACAAAAAAAAATAAAATCTATCTGTTCAGAATGTTTCTTACTGTAGCTACACTTAAACTCTTGCAGAAAGAAGAATGACAACTTTGAATTATAGGCAAAATAATTTAAATAATCATGATCAAGATAAAAAAATCCAACTGTGCTTGCAAAAAACCACAAAATATTTTCCTAGACCTAGGAATTGGGAAGATACAGTGTTGAGAAAGTTTCTGCCCCAGGGCTATTTTTTTCTCTTCGAGAAGTTTTGATACATCAGCAGCCATATGCTTTAGTTTACTGGTTTATGCTGATTTCAGTGACATTTTGCTTCTGATGAGAAAAATCTAAGTGATCTAAAAATCTATCTGATGTTTCAAAATGAGTTTTCACTTAAAATGTATAATACATACGCACAAAACTTCGGTAGAAGATGGATTTTGATTTCGTCAAAACTTCTCCAGCAATACAATAATGAATTGTAAATTTTGTACTACAGAAAAATAAGCAGAAGTCACGAGAGGAGAAGAATAAATTGTCAGTGAAGATGACGGAGGCTTGGTGTTATGGAAAACCTTCGCTACCATTAGGCAATTACATTTTTTCCACTGGCCAGGAAACACCACTGCAGTATCTTCTTTTTTGGTCAGGCTGTAGGGACCACATTAGATGTGCATATTCTTGACTCTGCCTCACTGAAAGAAAATGAATTAAATGACCTCTTGAGATAGATTCCAACTACTGATTTCTTTAGGTTTGTGTTTTCTATAGTAAATGAATACTGCACACTCTCTCTTGATCACAAATGGACATTTCCAGGTATGCTTGTGTCTTTTGAAAAGATGATAGCATCTAGTAGAATGGTGAGGACCATAGAAAAAAAAATTGATTCCTAACTCAGATTCGTCTTGAAAATAGTTACCTGAACATGTAGGAATTTTTAAAAAATTAGACTAAATACAGCAATATGTTGAAAATCTGTCCCAAGTTCTAGGGTTACTGGGTTGTGGACTTACTGCATGGAAACAACGGTGATTACAGAGTGCTTACAAATTTTGTTTTCATGCAAACCAGAGATACTAAAATAGGTGTATTCAAATTAAGGATACTCTGTTATTAATGACATTAACTTGCGTTTACAAGAGCACAATGTCGTATGTGGAAACATTTGGGGAAATTCCAAAAGAAGTACATCCGCCTGGGATGCAGGACTTCCTGACTCAAAATGACAGTGCAGGTATCGATAGAATTTAACAGTACAGTAACCAATAGTTTGTAAGCGATCATCGTGACCGTTTCGTGAGTAACAAGACTCCAACCAGGTTCCAACGAAAGATTCCTAGAACTGAACTGCTCTTTGTTTCTCATCCCTTTTCCGAACACCTGTGGAGCCTTTCAGATTATGACTTCCATCATACTTGGTGCTGTTTCAAGCAACTTGATTTCAATACTTCTGAGAAAGGAAAGAGAGAGAAGGAAAGAAGGGAAAGGGAAAGAGAGAGAAGGGAAAGAGAGAGAAGGGAAAGAGAGAGAAGGGAAAGAGAGAGAAGGGAAAGAGGGAGAAGGGAAAGAGGGAG
>JAAGNO010029864.1:68418-105963 GCA_033439905.1 Ceryle rudis
GAAAGGGAAAGGGAAAGGGAAAGGGAAAGGGAAAGGGAAAGGGAAAGGGAAAGGGAAAGGGAAAGGGAAAGGGAGGAAATTGTACTTTGACTCTGATTTATGAAATCCTTTGCATTCTTTTGAGTGCGTTTTTTTTTTTTTTCTTACAGAGAAAGCCAATTATGACATTTTCCAGGTATGTTCTTTTCAATGCGATTCAGCTACTGCCATCTATTGATCTATATTGTGAAGGGTCAGTTAAGAAAGTGCACATCTTCACTGTGCCTTTTCTAGGAGTACTCTGAAATAGCAGGGGTGAGAAAAGGACACTGAAATAAGGCGGGTTCTCCTTCCCAGCAGTGAAAAACAGTGATTTTGAGAAGTACAAAAATAACAGTAGTAGTTGGAGTGGGGTAAAGGCATGAGCTGCTTTTATTTTAAAGGTCAATTTTCAATCAAGAAGGACAACATCCACATGGATAGGGCTGGTCTGTCACAAAATGACTTACCTAACAGACACATCTGAGATGTGTAGCTGTGTTATCCTCCTTAGCTTGTGTTCAGGTGGGTTAGCCAATGTTCAGCTCTTTAACAGCAGCCCAGTCTCACTGGGCATGCTCATTCTCAGAGACTTTGGAAAGCAGCCTGTTTCCAACCATCTGTGGAAGGAATGCACTGACCTGAATTAATTAACTGAAATCAAGCCAGTTTTACAAAGGAACAAGATCAAAGAAGGAGATGCACTGAATCGGAATAAGCAGCGAGTTGTGACTTTCAGCAAAGCCCTGACTATGGGGTAGGGAGCAAACTGTGAACTTGAGGAAATTTCCACGATGGCTGAGGGAAGCCGCTCAAGCAGAGAAACCTCATGAGAGTGAAGGAGAAAACAGGGAAGGGTCCGAGGGCAGAAATTTAGTAATTTCTTGTTATTGCGTATCACAGCAAAATACTGCCAGCCCCCAACTTTTCTTTTGGTTTCTCTCGTGCTGAGCAGCAAACGCAGTCATTATCTCCTCTATTTTAAGACACAAGGTCTAACAGCTCTGTAATACACCTAAGGGCTTTTTGAATATTATTGGTCTCCTGTTCACAAATGAATAACAAGGCTGCTGCTAGGCTTTCATGAACATTTCTCCTCTCACTGCCTCTTTCATCTTCAGCTGATCACAGAGAAGTAAGATTTTTTTTCCCCTCCTAAAACAAGCTTAGCTTGTCTATACAGAAATCTGCTTTATTAATTTGTTTTCAGCTGAGATACAAAATATCTACTGCATGCTTCCTGCATTTTGTCATCATCTTGCTAATTACTTCAATGATACAGTTTTCTTCTTTTCTGCTGCTTCTTTTTTTTTTTTTTAAATGAGCTGTGTTGGGGAGAGAGAAAGTCTGTCTTCATTTACTCATTTCATTTCTTCAAATTAGAGCTTTCTGATCCAATACTGCAGAAAAAGTGCTCCAGGGTAAATCTGGAAGTCTGTTTCATTATGATCCCTTAAGTATAATGCAATTAGAATCATGCTCTGAATGACTAACAGTTTAGAAGCAATTATTTTATGACTAGGTGAATTTCCACCTCACAGTAAATATTTCTCCCATTTTTGTGTGCTAGTCTTTTCAGCTGGTGTTAAGAAGATTAGAGAGATTAAGTAAGCATTTATAATCATGAGAGGAAAGAGAGAGCAATCTTACTCTTGTTTGAGGAAGCTGAACTGGAGAAGTGGAGGACTTGGGCCAGCTGAGCGTCCTGCAGCGCAATCTGGAAGGTAATGGCAACCTGAAGACTCACTGTGCCTGCTGGATCAGGCCCTTCAGAGGTTGATTATCCTGATATCCATGGTCAGGATCTCTTGGATGACTGTAAGGTGGGAGGCTAGATGTAGCCGCCCCCTCAAGAGGTGGAAGCAGACAATGCCATCGAAGTGCCTGATTGAAAAATCCATCATTCACATGGGAAGCCGTGGATGGAACTACGCATATTGGTCCCGAATCCCGTGTCTGACACTAAAGCTGTAAGAGCACCAATCTGAGGAGTTCAGGGAGTGCTACGCAGGGCATGAGCCCAGGAATCAAACCCTGAGGGTGCTTTCATGTTCCTGACTCCTAGGTAGGAAGGAGGATTATCAAGCTGAGCCAGCACTCAGCTCCTTTTCCACAGAGTCTCTGCCTGAGTTATGGCTCCCAAAGCTCCCGGGTAGAATACAGAAATCTTGTAGAATACAACATCTTCAGCCATTTGAATGAATTCTGCCCTTCCTTCTTAGGTTTGTGTAGTTGACCATCCATGCATTGCTAGGCCACAAGAAAAAAAGAGCAAGATAGAAAGTGTATTGCCAATTGCTTCCTCGCTGAAACGTTATGCAAGAATAGTAAGTCTTTTCAACTGGAAAATGGAGCTCTGCACATCTGTGGTGGAACTCACATTTTAAGGACTTCAAGCTCACCAGAAGCAGGTCCATCCTTTCATTACCGCCTCATTTCGCTTTTAAAATAAAAGTTACACTAGTTGCTATTGTAACAGCCTGCGTATAATCTGCTCAGAATAAATACCCATGTAATGAGCCTGAAATGATATGGTAATTTCTTAACTCAAAATAATTACATGGCTATTTGTGCCCTCTAAAATCAGGTATTACTTATTCAGCCCAAGCAAATTGCTATTTGCCCAGGTTTTGAACTCTGGTAAACAGTAGAACAGCAGCCATCTGAATACTGAATCCCGAAACAATTTTCTGTTAGCTGTTTACTTACACAGAAACGGAAACAAATATTTGTCAAGGCAACAAGCAGATTTTAGTAGAACCAAGGGAAAAACAACAGAAGGCCCTTGGAAACGGGTCTGGAAACATGGCCAAGTCAGAGTGCTACAAGGGCATCAGCTGGCTCAAAGTCGCCTAGGTGTCCTCTAAAACATCTCACAAGCTTGCAAATGTTAGATGAAAGACCAGAATTCGTTTAGTTTATTTTGGCTTGTCATTTGTGTCTGACTTAACTGCCTATCTCCCTGTGTCACCTGGAGATAAAGGTAGGAAAGCCACCACAGCGATGAAAATGGGAGAAGGGAAGGAAAGAAGGAAGGAAGGAAGGAGGGCAGGAAAACATTCAAACCACTGATTCCAGCCAGCTTCCCGCCATGTCAACAGAACGTCTTCCACTGGCTTTAATGGGGGCTGGAGAAGGCCTGGATTTCAGACCACTAATAAAAGATTTAAAAGTCACCTCATTCTAAGCAACAGTAGAGTACTTTTCATTAACTTGAACAACATGAGCCAGAGCCATGGGTACTCATGACTGTTGACTTCTCAACAGTAATGTTCTGCTTTCTCAGACTGGAAGAAAGACTGATAATGAAGGACTTGCAAGTGGATTGATCCTGCTTTGAGGATGAAGGCAGAGCCCTTCAACACCCAGAGTGGAAATCAAGTACTTCTTCACAGGCAGGCATGAATGTGCTCCATTCATTGAGCAAACTACATGAGTGGACTAAATTGAGTGCACTACTTTTCGTCTGTGATGATTAAATATTTGGACATGGAAGGAAAATTAAATCCATACTTCATTTTGTATTCTTGTATTGCATGGCTACTCCTCGTTTATTTCCCTTAGCATTTAAGCACGTTAGATTGACTTTTGTTCCTGTAGCTGTATTTTTGGATTTACCGACTTCACTTAAAGAAGTGGACCCATATGCATATGTAAGCTCTGGGCATGATGTTTCCTACTTCCAGTAAAAAAAGGGAAATCAGCTGAAACCTGGTCTGTCCCAGTTAAGTAGATCTTGGGTGAGAACGAAAGCTCAGTAATCAATTTTTTCTCCACTTAAAAAATAAGCAATCTGAAGAAGCAAGATTTTCAGAGATTACAAAGAGGAAATAACATGGCTCTGTTTTTGCAAATGTTTTTGACTTACAACAGGGTGATCTGAAACATATGAAGAATCAAACAGAATCGCTGCTTTGCATCCAGAGGCATCTCGTGTCTGCTGCTAACAAGAGTAACCTGCTGTTGTAAGCCTGTAAGTAAAAAGAAAGATTGCTTAGTTTCTGCTCTCACGTCTGCCCAAAACAAAGTAAAACTTGGATGACTTCAACGGTAGCCTTCATTTTTATGCAGAACCTCAAATTTTGGTTCAGCATGACATACTTCATAATCTATTTGGTTGTTATAGTTGGACTATCTTAACATTTTCACTTAGCATTATTGCTGAAAAAGATAAACTTTCTACTCTTCGCTTCATTTACTGAAGATGTTAAAGGTATAATTTGGAATACTTGACCTTACAAAAACATTGCACCTGTTTACAGCATCGATACTTAGAATTAAAATCCCTCCACACAACGTTTTGCATTGTGTGAAAATAAGCTGCACGTAAGAGTACAACATAATATTATGCGCCACACCATTTAATGAAGTAGTTCATGTTCTTCCAGAAACCACACGATTTTTCTCTTACTATTTTTATTTTGTGTGGTTCAGGAATTAAGATTACATGCCATGAAGGGTTGTCTTCCTGGAAGCAATTTTTCTGATTGTGTCAAGAGGCTTTAAGTATCTTATACCTCTTTCCTATGGCTAAGTGGCTTCAGGCTGCTTTCATGCCAGGTCAATTTAATTCAGCCTTGGTTTTTGCTAAGGCTTCTTTGCCATTCTGCACACCAGTATTGGTTTAGGTGTTCCTGATGCTAAATATCTTGCATATTTTCATGAGAATGTTGCTGAGGTCCTCTAGAGAGCTAAGCTCTCTACAGGTTTGGGGTTTCTTTTAAAAGCGCCAGGAGAGAATGAGGAAAAGCACCAAGGAGAGCTTTTGGCCCTTTCTGTAGTTGTCAGTTAACATCATCTCTTTTGTTTGGGCACAAATGGTTACTGAGTGTGGCAGCTTATGACAGCACGATAGTAAATAGCCCCACCATTGTTACTTGTAAACAACAGAGAAAATTGTCCCTAACTTATTTGTTCTATCCCACTTTTTTTTTTTTTTTTTTTTTACAGTACAACTGATGAAATTTTTTAACAACTTTGCCTACAATGTGCCGTTCCCTCTAGCTCTAAGAGAGTTCAACATTCCACATCCTGGTACCAGTAGCAGTGCATGCAGGTGCTGTTGCTCATTTTAAAGTGACATTGTCCACATTACCTTAAACAGATCAGTTAAAACTTTGGCTTTTATTCTAATGTGTCATTACAGCCTCTTGTATAAATTTATTTATCCATCGCAACAATATTGATTGTTTCAGCTTGCTTGGTTTTAATTCCAGCCTGAGCTGCTCCATAATCATTTGTCCAAGTTTATGACATTACACATTGTTGACTAATAGCTTCATTTTGCTGAGATTCCATTTTTTACTGTCACTATTACAGCTGGATTTGAATTTTTGAAACTTGCCTATCCTAGCATGAATCTAATTTCATTGACGTTTAACACTGATCCTGAGGGGTCCTCTTTGACTGTTTGTCACCTAAAGATCAACATCTTTTGCTGCTGACTTTTAAAATCAATTATAATCTCGCAGGATTTGGCCGAGAGGATAAGCAAAAGTGAAAGGCAGCGAGTCTTAAAAAGAGAGTTTCCCAATGCATTAAATAAGATTGATTTTCTATGTGCAGAAACAAAACATATGCTAAAGGGAGGAAAAACAAAGGAAACAAACAAACAAAAACAAACAAACAAACAAAAAACCCAAATGAAAAAAAAAACCCCACACAAAATCCCCACAAGCCTTTTCTGCGATATCTGGAAAATGCGCTTGAACCTGTATTGGAGTTGCTGAAGTTTAGATTCTGGTATAAAAGAGAACCGCCCCACAGAGTGTTGGAGGGATGCTGTTGAAAAATCTGTGCACAAGTTCTCTTAAGGTAGTTTTTCCTCTTCCTGTAAGTGCTTCAGTTTTTCCTGTGACAAATTCCATCTTTGGTTCAGTTAGTAAAAAGTAGAATCATAGAACAGCCCAGGTTGAGAGGGACCTCAAAAGATCATCTGGTCCAACCTTTTGTGGAGAAGGAAGCCCCACTGTGATTATCTAGCATCCTGTCCAGTCATGTCTGGAAAACCTTCAGTGATGAAGACTCTGCCATGTGCCTGGGGAGACTGTTCAAAGTAACTGATTATTCTCACTGCAAATGTATCTCCTTTCTCAGATCAAGATGAAACCTTTCCCAGTGCAACTTGCACTCGTGCCCCTTGTCCTGTCTATGTGGTTCCTGTTGAACAAAGAGCCTCCCTCCTCTCTGGAGCCATGCCTTCGGTACTGGAAAATTGAGTTCCCTGAGCCTTCTCCAGAGTGAAGAGATCTAACTATTTCCATCTTTCCTCGTAAGGCACACTCTTCAGCCCTCTGGTCACCTTCACGGCCCTCCTCTGGACCCTCTCCAGTTTGTCCATGTCTCTCTTGATTTGTGGGGATTAAAACTGCATACAGTAGCCCAGGCATCCCCTGACAAATGTTGAGTAGGTGGGATGATCACATCTCTATGTCTACTAGTAAAAATTAAATAAATCCAGCAACAAATCCCTTTAAGAAAACATATATAAAAATGTAATTAAACTACGATTTATCATTTCCACAACAATATTCTTCTCTCTGCTTTCCAGTATTCAGTTTCATTAATTGGATCTGAACTAAATCTCCGAGTTCGACAAAAAGATTGAGGCAAACCGCGCTATGTGATTTTTCATCAACAGATAAATGCCTTCATTTTCAGAGTGATTCTTTATCTATATAAATGACAAATACAGATCAATGGAATCCTCAAAAAAAACCCCCAAACAAAACAGTATCTTAGGGAAACAAGCAAATGTTTTCTTGGAAATACCCTTTCACGCTATGAAAAATAATTATTCTTCAAATTCCCAGCAAGTACATTTGCTTCACACTCTGAATTAGGCTGAAAAACATGTCAAGGTACTGAATTTAAAACCTGTTAGAGGAATTGTTCACATGTGGATAATCAGGAGGGCCACTAAAGTGAGATTAAATAAATGTAATAAATGTATTTTAAAATCTCATTTTAAGAGCATATTGAAAATCACAGAAGATGGACATAAAAATGTAAGGTCTTCTGTCTAGCAATTCTGAGTGATGATTTTCTGTTATTTGATCAATAACAGGGAAGAAGCTGGGGGAAAGAGAGCCAGAAAGGAGACATATGTGATGGAGAAGCAACTCTGGGGAAGATGGAAGAGCTGCAAATAGAAAACTTGTAGAAGTAGTTAAGGAGAAGACCAGATGGGCTGGCAGAAAAAGCTACTCTGAGAAGCCCAAGATAATATAATTGCTTAACTGGCTAGCGTGTCTGAGCCAGGATCTGCAGGACTGCCCTTTACTTGTCTTTCCAGGCTGCAGATTGCTATAGGTATCTTGTCTGCAGCCCTTCTGCTTCTCAGTTTCTCCTTCCTACAGTTGAGAATCTCCCCATTAATGAGAAATAGTCATTACAGAAGCAATCCAGCAGTTCCTGAGAGACAGAGGGTGACCTTTTCAGATGCATATATTGACAGAGAATTCAATTTCAGAACCATTAGGAAATAATTTTACCTAAAAATTATGTTTGGGAATATTTTCCTAATGCCAAATTTTCTTCAGCAAACCGAGTCTTGGATGTGTTTGAACCAAATTGGAATAATTTATTATATCAAGCAGGACAACACATTTTGCTTAAAAATCAATGATTGGCAACTGCATTTTCTTAGAATAGTGCCTTCTGGGAATTCAGACCGTTTTAGCAGAAGTGAACAAGAACGTCATGTTGCTGCAGATGATTCACCCCTGGAGATCATTATCTAGCTCCACATATTTCAATTTTTTCATCCTGGGAGGAGTATTTCTCAGCCCCACACAGAAAATTGGAGGCCAGGCAAAGATGACATTAAAAAGGCTGATCAGCTCATGAACGAAGTAAAATGAGCCACTTCAGTTTCCGGAATACAGTCAGTGCTTTGTTTCAATGGAAAATGACAAAACAAAAGATGTCAACGCTTCCAAGTGAGTGTTCTTTGAAACGTCCATGTTCTGCAGGCAAGTGTTGTAACTTCTTTGTCTCTTGAAATAAAAGCAAACACTGAAATATTCTCAGGGAGGAAAATGTGCCAATTTCTTCTCATCCACTTGTTTCTACTCTCCCTTTTCAGGACCCAGCCTAAACACCGGAGGCCCTTAGTAGTGAGGCAAGGGCATATTACAAAATGGTTAAAAAGAGATAATCTGAGCTCCCCAGTAAAAGCTAGTATGAAAGACATTGAGTCTAGGGAGCCACATCAGCACGCTGAAAATTTTATCTGGGGTAGAATCTTTGTAATTGAAATCTAAGCACAAATAAATACATATATAACGTAACCGTTCAGACACGTACGAGATGCTAAAAACAAAACCACAAAGATGTCCTGTTGTCAGAGCTCAGCATTAATCTGTTTTCCAATTCCAGTCATTTTGTTATCACAAATACCCTCAATTAAAATGTTTTCTTTGATCCAGGGTGACTGAAAAAAATCGTTTTATTCTGATGACAGAGGTGCACTTAGCAGCATATAAACCAGTGATTTAATGGGTACTTAATGGTCTGAAGCTTTAAATGAACAAACCATAAATTCAAGATTTTGCAGCCTTTAACGCTTTCCCATTTGGATCCTAAAAAAACAATTTGCATCCATTATGTAGGGCTGGTATACAATACCTTGCCTTTCAACAACATCCAGCTACATCATAATATTTGCCCCCACAGCATGCTTGGCACTGTTGCGTTTCGAGGAGCTTTAAGTTTAAGGTCTGGGCCACAATCCTGCCTTGCCAAAGGTGGACAGAATGATTTCCAGCTTCTCTGGGCAATTTTGAATTTGCTGCGACATCCAGATTCTGAGCAATCACTGATAATAAATTAATTCCTTTGTCTTCAGTTTGCTTCATAATTTCAAATCAGGCCATAGGGGCGGATTTTCAAAACACCGTATGAAAACTGAGCACAGAACCTTGATAAGAAAACAGTAAGTTTGCACGGGCCAGTTTCTTTCAGTGATACTATCTGAAAGAAATTCCTTCCCAAAAATAAATTTAAAAAAAAAAGTAAATTCTTTGGTTTTTTTCCTAAATAATTTACCTGTGTCCAAGATGCCTGAAGTGCTTTTCTAGATGTCTCTCACATTTGAGTATTTGCTGTATGGAAACCAACAGTCTCAAACCACAACACCTTCATTCCATAGAAAACAAATCAGGAAAAGTCGTAAAAACTCCCAACCTATAGAAACCAAAGCAGTGATCTATGTAAGTTCTTAAACACAGTCACACCTACATTCTAAACCAAATTCAAAAGTGTCCCTAGAGTCTGCTCCAAAGCCTGTCAGCTGGCAGTTTATGTTGTGGTCCTTTTTGCCAGGAAGGGAAGGTAACTTGTAGGCGTCCCTTAAAAAACCACGGAGCCTGAGGAAAGAGGGGTTTGGTGGTTTGCTTGAGGTTATTTTAACCTGTAATTATACCTCCTGTAAGGTGCTCATGTCCTTTTTTGCTTCAGAATACTCTGGTTGGAGGGAATCAGAGTTGCCTTGTTGAGGCGCCATTTTTATATGCTGACAAATATTGCTCCTTGGATCATATACATGAGTCACTCTCCCTTTTTCCCAAGTCATTGTGACTTTGAATACATCATGAATTTGGCAGTTGGGAAAAAAAAAACCAAACCAAACAAAACACAAACATAATGCAACATGCACACACACATATATTTTTGTGAGTATTTAAAGCCTAATTTGGGGTTAGTAATATTCTTTCTGATAAGGATAAAGTATTTACCTACATAAAAAATAATTTCTAAAAAGAAAAATTCAAAGCTAAAGTAAGAAAAAAGAAATCTGCTTTCTCTCTTAAGGTATTTTGAATTTCTAAAAAAGAATTAGTTTGGGGTTTTTTTTCTCTCACAAAATAAATTAATGAAGTGAATTCTACAAGCACTGGGAAGAATTTTACCACCAAAACCAAATTAATAAATTTTTTGAACAACTGTAATAAATTTCTTAGCCTTTTTCCATTTCTTAATTCCTTCTGACCATACCGTGCTGCTACCTTTCTGTTTACCACTACTATCTGCCAACAAGGCACTTTCAGATGGTCTCAGCGGTGCCACATAAACGGGGATTGTCTATTTGCTGATCCATACTATGGTGTGTTTGCATTTCTCCCTCTGTACTGCATCATTAGCGCTTACCTCATTTTTACAGGCACTGTCATCTCTAGGTCATTTCAGTCATTTCTGCCTTCTGTGCAGTTTCCTCCTGTTAAGGATCTAGGTTTGCAATGATTCTCTCCTGACCAATTAGTTTTGGAAGCACCATATTGCATTGCCTTTTGTTCCCTCTCTTAGGGCCATTTTCAGCTTCTTCCATATTGCAAGCCTAACGAGATTATGGAATGACAATATTAGTAACTCAAATGACATCCAAGGGCTTATATCCTCATAGTCAGTTATTGCGATTGCAATCGTCAGTTAATGATTCCCCACCAAGTGTTAGAGGCTGTCTTTTCAAAACTTTATTATATTTTTACAATAAAAAAAGCCCTTTTAACATCACATAAATTAATATGTGAGCTTTGTCACAAAAAATGTTCATCTACATAAAAGAGATGTGAAATTAAGAAGTGGGTAAAAGAATTTAAATTATATGTCAGTGTATTGTGTCTTTCAAAAATAGATTTCCACTTCATTAAGATGTACGATGCAGTCATATCTGCTCTCTTTTGTCTGCATCAGGATAGTATTCATTTTAATAAAACAAAAGTACCTTTATAAGTTGTCACAAGATGCCCACTCTGTCCAGTTGCCTATGAGACTGCCAGTACAGAATGTCCTGCAAATAGAATACAAACAAAAAGAATTCTCCACTTTTCAGGAGGGGAAAAAAAAAAACCAAACAAACCAGCAGCTTCTGCATTCTGCAAATCTACTAAGATTGAAATTTGATGAAAAACCCAATCAAACAGAAAAAAACACAGCACAACTTGTAACCCATTATTAGACTTTCAGAAATCCATCTGCTTGCACTCTTCATATTTATGACATCTTTTAGGACTTTGGGATAAATGAATGGATCTGTCATAGCCTGCAAAGAAAGGACTTAGAAAGGCTGCAGAAAAACCAAGTGTCCTCAGCTTCATTAATACATACCCACTGTAAATATTCTGACTAACATTCATGTACTTTTACATCACTGCTGTCTACCTGCTCTGCCTTAATCCCTTCTACCTTTATCATTCCTCCTTGCCTCCGAGTCTGGGTTACCTCAGGATCCAGACTATAGGAAGATGCGTTTTAAAGCACTAGACCATTTAAAAGGCCTTCATATTTTTTGACATCTGGGTTTTATGCATGAAAGTACTGCAATTACCACAGCAAATGATCCTTAGAGTGGATGGTGGCATGGTGACTGAGAAAAGTCCAGTTAACAAGGAAACAGTCCCATTTATTGATTTACAAGAAAATTACTTGAACAGTCTCGGTGATTCATTTTGCACACTAGACATTACCATGTTTTGAATAGTTTAACAGGACCATTTTTATCTCTCAAGTTGCTCATGAACTAATAGAAAACCCCACTTAAATCTTACCTCAAATTTAGACCAGGGTCTTCCCAAAATGAATGTGCATCCCTCTGTCAGGGGCATCTGACTTGTCAGAGTTGATCTTGTTCCAGCATGGAGGCAGACCATGCCTGGGAACTCCTTCCTGGTTCCACCAGACAAACGCAAGCTGCAAAAACCTCACTTCAGTAGTGTTTTGGCAAGAACCCCTAGAAACCAAGAAAGTTTTTTGGACGAAAACTTTTCCATTTGAAACTTCAATGTAACTATTTGATTGCATGTTCTCTGCCAAAAGCTCTTTCATGCAAGTCCACTTGCATTTTCTGCTAGATATTGACCCAGGACAAGAATAAGAATTTTCTAAGGCGGCTTCAGACACAGGAATGATAGAAAGCCATGGAATACTTTCAAAACTGTCCAGAAATACTGAATATAAACATAAGTAAGAAACAGCAAAATGCTCCCAAGTAAAATTAGGACCAAGAGCTGTATCTACCGTATTCCAGATTTGCAAGCAGGTTTTGAACTGCAAACACCACTAGATTCATTTCAGCTCTTACCCGACTACATGAAAAGAAAAAATGTTTATCCACGTTTTAAGCCGTTCTTCTGCCAACATTCTCTATCTCTGAAACATAGAGGTACGTAATACAGTTCATCAAGATGTTATTTTGATACTTAGAGTAATATCCAACCTCTGCTAACCAATGGAGAAAAATTATCATCAGTGATGAAAACACTCTTTGTTCAGCGTATGGAAGACATATCACCGAGAACGGATTATACCATGGGGCTGCAATTATTACGCTATTATAGATTTTTACAATGCTAGGCAAATTTATGAACAAGAAAATTGTTACAGGCTATTCTTAACATTTACTTCATCACTAATATTGTGTAATTTGTGTATTTCATTAAAGCATCAAGAAACTGCGTGCACAGACATATGTGAGTATATATGCGTGTACCTAAATCACTATCGATGTTTTATATTTTTACATTGCCAATTTTTACATTTTTACATTACCAGTGTTTTGCATTTACAGTACAAGAGAGAAACACGAGAAAACAAGGTGTTCTCTGCTACCGTTACAGCTTTTCAAATGGATTTCTACCGTCCTACCCTTTTGTAAATCAGGTGCTTGGTAGCTTTTCTGGTTTGGCTCAAAATATCCGCCCAACTTGGTGAAATAGTGAACAACTTCATCACCAGGATCAAGCTGTTCACTTGTTCAATCCCAAACCATTAACATCAGTGAAAGAATTTTATTGATTGCAGCAGACAGCAGAACAAGCTGTACCCAGGATTTGTTGCAAATTGCATTTGATGTGCTCTGGCTTTTTCCCTTTGGATACTTGTGTGATCATAGCCATAGAAAATATAGCTTAATTTGTTACTGATTTAGAAGTGGATTTCTTTCCCAAGAATTGCCTAAAAAGAGTTATTTCTGATATCCAACCAGTTCTAAGAATCAAAACTTTCTCTGTTTTTGTTTCTTTTTCAGCTCATCAGATCTTTTTCGGGGGCTTCACAAAAATGATGCTTAGTAGAAACTTGAGAGAATCCAAAGGTCCTATACCGCCGAGAGACCAAGTTAAGATAAAGTAAGGAGTGAGTTTATGACCTCTGCTGTTGCAAGTTACTAGTAAAAGCTAATGAATTAAAGTTAGGCATTACATACTTGTAACATATACAGATAATGCTTTCATCAAAGGTTGATCCAGTGCATTTTGGCTCTATATACACTAAGACCTATGAGACGGGCATGCTTACAGGTGAAGAACAATCAGGACTAATGAGCAGAGCAGACAGAAGTTTTCCTTCTGTCAGTCTCATGATGCAGATACCACTGTATTTCCCTGTCTGTTCCAGAGCCAAAATACCAGCAAGAAGTTGCTTACAGAAAATGATTTCCAGCTTTCCCAGTGAATAAATTAATTGCCCTCACACTTGAAAATTAATGGGAAATGAGCAAGATTATTTTGGATGCCGCTGTTGCCTACGTAAATGCAATACTAGTGGTGGTAGATACAGGCAACAGTATATTTTACCTCCCAGCTCCAAGGCTTTGCAGTAACAAGCAATTACATGTTCCTGCCCACTCTGCACCTGTGGTAAGACCATTTCCAAAGCTATTAAATATGCATCTGTGTCCAGAATGAATCCTATTTTCTTGGATAAGATAGATGAGAGCTGAAGTCTTTATTTTTCTCCTCTTTGGTTGACAGGGATATTCTAAGTAGCTATTTCTCTCACACACCGTCGTAAGGATTGTTTTTCTCAAGCTGAAATCAGTAAGGCTTTACTGGCTTGAAAAAAACTCTCACTAGTGATGCCAATGTGAATTCTTAACATCCAGATTCTCATAGATACCAAGGGTGGGAGTCACACATGAAAAGGCAGCACACACTCTTTGGCTTCATTTGCGGGAGACATAGCCAGGAGAACTTTTCTGGAGTTCTCCAGACTCGCATGCAAAAAGAAAAAAGTTTATGGCTTTGGTGTGATATTGCTTCCTTTGCTCTTTGCCTGGAAGTTTTAGGAAGGAATAATCACGTTTACTTAGTGAACTTTACTTTGGATTTTCCAGTCCTACTCTTACTTTGTCTGAATTGCCTTTTACTGAGCTGAAATTTCAGGGTACAATGCTCCACAGAGCTCCTCCCGCACTCTCAATCTGCCAAATACTCTTTCCAGGGCCATACACAGAGAACAGAAACTAGAAGTAAACCCTCGTGGGGGTCATATGCTCTTCCTCCCACCTCCAGATTTTTGCCGTTACTTACTTCTGATTTACGCATCCAAGTTTTTTCTAGACTTAAACTGGCTGCTCTACAACTTCATTGTGTTTCTTATTCACATCTCCCATGCACTAAGTGATGCTCCCTGACAAGCCAAGAGACAAACAAGCTGTCCATTCTGCTGTCTCTTCGCATTTCTTTAGCTTTTGTTTCACTGCTTTTCCTCATATTTTTAAGTATTTCAGCAGCCTCTCTAGCTAGGTTTGTACTTTCTGTCCATTTCAGACCGGACAGAGTATTTTCCTTGTGTTTTACAAGCAAATTAGATAAACGCTCCCTGAATGCAGTATTTCCAGATGACCCTTTAAGAAAATCTTACAAACAAGAATCCTTTCTAGAAAATATTTTATCTATCACTATGTCACTATTTGCTAATTCTGGAGAAATTCATCGGTCCTTTTGGCATGGAACAATTTCTAAACGGAAAGGAAAAAACTGGAAAGCTGCAGCTGTTCCTTCTCATACTGCACTCTGACCAGAGCACTTAGTGCCAAACACATCAGAAATCTGAATTACAGTTCGCAGCCTGTGAGAATTTTTACCTACTGTTTTCCACCTGCCCCTGAAGTGTGCCTCTTATCAGGCCAGTAAGCACTCTAAGACATCATATTGGAGCTCTTTTACTTCTTAAACTTGAATACTCGCTGAATACAGAACAGGAATCAGAAGTTCTTGGATTAAGAGGGACAGCGATAGCAACTGGTTCCTACAAAAGTTAGGGAGGTTTGCCACTTCACTTCTTTTTTTTCCTCATCTGAAAACAGAATGCTTCAGTTAGACCGAAAATACTAACATTCTAGATGACAAAATAATTTTAGTGAAGATTTGTGGTTTTCTTCAGTGAAACAGAAAATAACAGAAAACAGAACAAAGTATTAAGACTTGCATTTTCCTTCAGTGAAGTGGAAAATAATACCAAAACCCAGTCTCCTCGAGTCATACTTAATTGAAGTGATTTAAGTTTTGAATTTACTAGCCAAAGAAATAAATCACTTCTGAGCAGCACTAGATAGTAGTCAAAGAAACACTATGATACCTTTAATTCTCCAGTGTCAATAATCCTGATTATTTTCTGTGTATGCTTTCAAACTTAAATATATATACTTCTGTGTTTAAAAACACCTTTGTATTTCTGTTTTTAGAAAAGACATCATAGCTGGAAGTTTTGAGAACAGATAAAGAAATGCAGAGTTTTGAATAACAGAATGCTTTTGCATATATGCTCATTCCTTCCTCTCTGTTTTGCCTAATATGAATGTGATTTCTGTTTCTTCCAAGATTAACAGCTATAGGCACACGTGCCCATATACAAATAGAACTGGGATTCTGTGAAGACAAGTTCTACAGAAAACAGATAGAGGGGTTTGTCAAAGGTTAAATATTTCTCATCATTTTCCACCTCTGCTATTGATTTGGAGATTTTTAGCTAAAATTGAGTAAATTATGTGACCTTGAACTTGAGCTCCTTAGATTTAGAATGTGGCTTGATTCAGACTTATTTTATATATTATTTACTTAAGCATACATTTGACTTCTAAACACATGACTTTCCTTGTATTTTGAGAAAGAGAGAAAAATGAAGATGAAAAATTTCAGCACTTACTGGCATCCATTGAGATGGGTCCCAGACATTTTGGCCTAAGGTTTTTTTTAATGCTTTCATGGTTATGTAGAGATGCGGGTGGACACTTAAATATTCAAAGGATTTTCTTACATAATACGCTGTAGGAGCCTGGCAATTCTCCTGCTGAGGTGCTTCTTCCCAAAAAAGCCCCAATGCTTAAAAATGCAGCTATGGGCCACTGAGATTTTTCAGAGTGGCTTAAAGAGAGTTAATATTTTAGAAAAAGAAAAGAAAAAAAAAAAAAATTCCTATGTTGTCAATGCAAGTTGCTTTATATTCACTTAACTCCATCTGGCAATACTCTATGATGCTACTGTGTACGAGGGCAGAAAACCTAGAAAATACAATGTTCTCTTATAAGAGACTGGCTGAAGCCCGCATCTCAACCATAAACGCTGAAAAGCTGCCAAAGGGCTTCAGAGCAGGACAGTAATAGTAGTTCACCTGTCCCTGACTTTGGTGGCAAACAAGGAGATTATTTGATCTCAGTGATGCAATACGGACTTCTTCAGGCCTCGGGGACTGACTCTGAGTCACAGCTCCCACCAAAGCTGCCAGCAGTGATGGCTCCCAGCAGGGCCTAGATCAGGTGCTCAGGTGAACAGCTCTTGAGTTGCTGCTTGGCCCCTTGAGGCACCCAGTCCACCAACCGAGGGTCTCTCTGGAACAGAAGGAAACGCAGAAGCCATTAAAACTTGTGTGCATATGGGAAGTGTTTAGCTGAAAAATTAAAAATGTATGATGCCACATTCTTCAGAAGACTTGAAAATAAAGTGTTGTAATAGTGAACTATTAATATTTAAAGTAGAGAACTAAAACCTGAGAACATAATCTATCTCACTACAGTTCAGTCACTGACAATTACTATTTTGCACTTTTGGACTAAATGTGTTGACATAAAATAGGAAAACAAGTGAGGACTTTATTTCTACTTCTCAATATTCCCAGTAAATTTTAATTGAACTTTGATTTAGCGACACAGCAGCTGATTTCTTAACAGTTATTGTTCACCTTGAGTAAAAAAAAATATTTATTGGATAAAACAAGCTCAAAAGAGCTACACAAACAGGAACTTTAGAAATAAAATAAAAAAGCACTGAGGCCCAGTTTCTTTAGAAAGATCTTCAGGTGTTGCAGTAGTTTACGTAGCATTCATAGGATTTCAAGAGGTACCTCCTCACCTGTATGTATGTCATCTCTTAACTCGGGATGCTACAGTTTTATATATAACAGAAGCTAGGGAAGGAGTGACACAGAAGACCCAGACCTGGAGGCATTTCTCTTACTGTTCTGTGTACAGGCCAGTGCCTCTGCTCATGCAGATAGTGGAAATTAATCCAGCAGAAATAGTATTAAGGTTTGGCTTTCACATAAGAGAGGATTATTTAAATAATTTTGTGTATCAAACTTTTCCCAGCAGTACGATTCTTTGCAAGTTTCCATCTCCCTGCAATAGGGAGTAAGAGGATAAGACAAAAGCAACTGCTGAGGCCACCCAAAATGCAGCATACCAATAATAGTGAAGAAGAGCTAATTTAAAGTTCCTGTATTAATAAAAATCTCTTACATAATATGACCCAAAAGGAAAAGTAAAACTTCCAAATAGTTTGGCAGTTTAGGCATCACATATGACTACATCAAGTACATGGAAATTTCACAGCAATTTGCTATAACAGCAACTACAGCATCTTGTGTAATAACACGTGGATTAGACGCATTAAACACTCATTGAATTGGTAGTTTTAATTGTTCTGGTTTGAGCTTCTAGGGAAGCTCAAAAGAGGGGAGAAAAAAAAAAAAAAGGCTCATGGTACAAATGTACCAAACCAATATACGCGAAAACCGAGCAACAGGTATGAAAAACAAGGCAAGTGAGACTCTGAGGAAAATGTATGAGCTGAACATTAGCAGCAGAACCAGAAACTCAGGACATTGTATAATACAGAAGAGGAAAGGTCGAGTACTGAGGAAGCTATACCTACCAAGATATACAGTGGATGTAAGGTGATAAGGCTAATGGAAGAGAGCAATAGGATTAGACAAAAGAGACCATGATTAAGATTTGGCGAGATAGATATGGTTTGACTCAGCATAACAGTGATAAAATCATCATGACAGAGGAAAAGAAGCATCTGCATTTAAAGAAAAAAAACCCTGGAAATGTCAGCAATATGCACCCTGGACAGAAAAAAAACTAACCAAACAAACAAAACCAAACAAACCAAAAAAAACCCCCACAAACAACAACAACAAAAAAGCAAAACAACAAAACAAAACAAAACAAAAAAAAAAAAAAAAAAACAAACCAAAAATACAAAAAGGAGGTCTTCAAATGCAGCCTTTCGGAAGGTAATAGCTGTTGCTAGAACTGTCAGCTATAAACCAGTCAAAAGACAGATGTACTTGAAATGTCTTATTCAATAAAGAACCCAAATGTCACTCAAAATGATAAGGCTATTTATTACAGAATTTGGAATGGAAACATGGAAGAAGGAAAGGAAGGATACAACAGAGACAGATGGACTGTTTGCTACATATGGCATTTAATATCAATCAGTGACTGGAATTTATTAACACGGTTGCTGCTTTAATGGATTGAACAAGCTTAAAAACAAAGGAATAGATGGTGGGTGATAATTAAAACGCAAGGAACGTGGTTTCTAAAAGTGTTCTAGTCTCCTGATAATAACTAGTTGGGTTTGGTTTTATTTTAAAGAAAGACCACCTCAGTTTTTGAAGAATTAAGGTGGTTTCACTACCAGTATCCACTGGAAGATGAACTGAACATAGGCATTATATCGATAAAACTGTTTTCTGCTTTTTCTTCACCTAACTCTGCTTGTTCCCTTAACTTTTTAGCGTGCTCCTGGCAAGACACCTAATGGAAGCAGGAGAGAACGAATGCCAGCAGTACAGACAGAGGACAGCGCTTAAGAGAGGAAACACCACGCTGCTGGAGATATCCCAGCTACCGTGGTTTGCCCAAGCACCAGCTACTGCTTTTACCTCTCCATTTGTGTAGCCTAGAAGTTATTTCTCAAACTAAGTCTGTGCATTGTATTTATACATAATGCTTGTAGTAGAAATTCACCAAACGCTATTTAGTATACTGAACAAGACTGAAGACCTTTTCTCATTCCCTCCACTGACACAGCCCTTCACCCAGTTTGGAGCTGTCAACACTGGTAAGTACTACTTTTGGGTATTTCTGAAGAGTTATCTGTAAGCCAAGTTATTTGTGTAAAAGATCTAGGAAAAAAAAATATTCTAAAAAACATTCAGAGAAAAAGTGACAGTGACCTCACCATATACATTTAATTTCTAGGCTATTCTAAAATACAGAAATCTAAATTGTACCTATATATCCATCTATAGAGATATATTAATTTTATCTGTATTTATCTATAGATATATCTACATTAGATTTGCAAGTACCCATTTTTACCATAAATGATACAAGAAAAGATATTAATATACGATATATTTTTGCAACTGTTTCAATTACTATAAATCACCATGAAAATCCCATTTGGCCATTGAATCAGAGCCAAAATTTCCCTGAAAATCTCATATTTTCATATAAGTCCAGTGGCAGAAATTCCTACTTTTTTAGCAGAGAATCCAAAGAGACTTTGGTGTCCAAAGACAATTCCTTTACACTGCTTTGTAAAGTCCAGCTTTACTCACTAGGTTGGTCCCGTGTTTTAAGAAGAAATTTATTCCTGGTTCCTATTTATTTTGGTCTTCCATCTTCCCAGGTACAACAGTAGGAAATATGAATACAGTATGATTATGAAATTAATTGCATAAATAACAAACACAAATAGCAATTACACTTTCACTTTGGGGCCAGATTAGTGTGAACACTAACCTGAGGTTTGGTTTGGGTTTTTCTGACAACAGAGGGAGAATATTCCATAGCAAAAGAGGCCTTTCTCCACCCTGCTGCTCCCCCCAGTATTCATAGCCTTCTAATGAATCTTTCCAGCACTGTTCTTATACCAATACACTTAAAAACTGAAAAGCAGAAATCAAGTCACTCCAAACATACATTTCAGTGGGACGATTGAGAAAGAAAAATGTAAGACCTTTGTAATTTTCCACGGGAAGATGTTTTTGTTACCGTACTGGCTCTGTCAGAACATTTAATTTTCGCCATCTCTGTAAAATCATTTCATCGGCTGACTTCTGTGTACACAACCAAATCTGGCAGACAGACACACTAACCTGATGAATACCTCTGAAAAATGGAAGGGGGTGGGTGTTTACGTACACACATATACACAGAAATCTTCCACTTGACATAAACTGAGGATCTGGCCATTTTCTTCAAGCCCAGTTGCTTAGCAACTCACGGAAAGCTTTTTTAGATTTTTTTGGTAGAAGATAAGGCCTGTTTAACGACAGAGTGGTAAGGTTTTAAATTATGGGGTTTTTTAATAGCTGAGACTCAGAAACATAAATCTTAAGGAGAAAAATCATGCTCCTACTGACAATTTTTCACTCATTTTAGCAGGTAGGATTTCCTGGTTCTTGCCTTTCCTGTTACTTTTTGTTTTAAATCCAGTATCAATCACGATCTGCCACTGTTTCCCTCGCTCTCCCCAGCTCTTCCCCTGAGCGTGAAAGGTGCTGAACGTGTTCGTGGGCTGCAATCAGGCCGTCTCTGAGCAGCCTCCTTTCACGGGTACTTTGGAGCAATGACAGATGATGTTCGTAATATGCCACATCTCCGGAGCACTAATCAAATTAGACTTACTACCTTTGCAATCACAACTGGGTCTTCATGTTTTATAGCCGAACACAATTTGAGTCACTTTAGCTTGCCAGAACATTGCTCCTGTCCTCGTAAAAGTATATGACAGCTATAACAAGCATTTTGGGAGCAGGCAGGTGCGGTACAATACGGCCCCAGGAAGTCTAATGAAAACATGCACCAGACTGTTTTCCTCACTGAAAGCTGTATTTCTATTAGCAATTCAGACAAAGATCGATGGCAATCAATTAAGAGTGATTTGGATAAGACATTCTGCAGGTGTATTAGATGAATTATGATCGCATTAGTTTAGTGATGTGCTAATTCTGTGTATTTATTTAGACAGCGCAGGATGGCTTGCTTCTAACATTAACGCCCAGGTTTTATTTCCTACTGTGTGGAACGAGAAAGGCAAAATGTTACAAAAAATTTGTTTTGCCTAACAAAAAGGTTTGCGCTCTAGTTACGAATTGTGACTCAAAAACCGGGAATGAAAGCAGTCTGAGATATACATCATTTGCTGCTTGATTAAAACACTTAAATAAGTCCTGAACCATTAAGAATAATAAGTAGGTCCTCAGTGCACGATTTCTAATCCAATTATTTTTAAGAACTCCTAGAAATATAGCTAAGCATTACCACCTTTGCCCCCAAATCATGGCAGTAACACAGCAAATGAATAATTCAGGCAACTAGTATTAGGAATTAAATTACAATTATCCCATGAGACTCCACTATTATGCATAACTTAATAAACAGATAAAAATATAATTTCACAACTGTCTCACCAGGTACATTTTGGAATACGGTATTACACGTAGGGATAAATGTGTTAATATACGACTCAAATATTTGAAACTCATTCAACAGAGAACGTAGTACAGACTCTAACCGACATATGTGCCGCGCCGTCTGAAAGAATATTTCATACATTTCAGTGTTTTTGTAAACATTAAAAAAAATTACCCTCCAATATGTTAGATTTCGTTTCCTGTTGCTTAATGGGTCTGGCTTTTCACCTCTACGGTTACTGGTTTAGAGCGGTGCCAAGTTGGATCCGATACAACGAAACCTAGCAGGTTCCTCCCTTATATCTTTTGGTTAATTTAGCCGTCTTTCACTCTAGGAAATGCTTTGCCTTAAATTAAGTGACATTTCTCCATATCGCATGCCACATCCCACTTTTGCTACAAATTTTCACCAAAGAGAATGGAGAAAAGGAAGAAAGAGCAGGGCTTGGTTTTCCGAACAAAATTAATATTCTCAGAATCATAGAAGTTTTAATCATTTGTACCCAGTGAAATATAGAACAATTAAGCAAAGCCAGGATCATCTCTGCCCAAGGGGGTAGAGTAGAGGCCACACCAGTGAAAAGGCTTACCATTTCAATTTAAAACTAAACTGGCCCTGGGAGTGTCAGGGATCTCTAGATTTCTGCGCCCCCCCTGCTTTTGCAGAAAGAACAGTAAGCTGAAAAGAGAAAGCTGAAAAGAGAAGGCAGGTGTGCAAAAAGTCAGCTACCCCAGTTGGGTCAGGTAGCTACTCAGTCATAACTAGATCACATCTCTCAGCTGGTTTAGTCACACAGGTATAGCAAGACAAGGAATTAGGCCCTTGGAGCAGAAATAGCACAATTGTTTTTACTAGAGGGCAAAAAAGAAGAAAGCTTCGTGTGAAAAATCCCGTAAGACAATGCTATCACCATACCACTTGGCTTTGTAACCAGTAGCCTGCAACTCCTAATCTTACAGGTAAATTGAAATTAGTCCTTGCCGCAAAAAAAAAAAACCAAAACCAACATTCCACAACATGCTCTACCTTTTTTCTTTACAGACTTAGGTTTTTTTCTTCTTCTTCATAAATAATACGTCTGTGGGTATTAGATCTGTCGAAAGAAGTCCCACTGTATCCCTCCAAACTGACTTGAAAAGTTAAAAGAACTGGATACAGAATGGCTGAACACTTTCAATGATTCAAAAAAAAGTTAACTGCTCTTTCTATTTGCATTACTAACATTTACTGCTCCGAGATAATTTAAGAATGAAAGGATCAGATCAGAGCAAGGACATCAGAGTTTAAAAATGCAAAATAATCTTCAATAGAATTAAAAACGGTAATTAAATAAAGTCACTCAGTGATACACACTCTGCCCCTCAGTGATCTTTTGGAAATGTGCCAAGTTATGGTTCAATTTTTCATTTAGAAACTCTGTTATACGCCTAGTTCGCTTACATCATTTAAAAAAGAAATGCAATGAGCTATAGTAATTCAGTAGTTGCAGTTTCAATACCCCAATTGCTTTCAAAATACAAATAGCTGTTCTACCCACTCCAAACACCTGCTCGAGAAAAAGTGTAGAAAGATTTCACATTACCAACCCTTTTTCCCATCTCTCAGTTTAAGTATACGAATCATTACAGATAACTGTTTTCTCACTTTAAACCATGACTTATTGGAAAAGAAGGACTATGTCAAACCGATGCAGCCTACATGGACACTTTAAACCCACTTAAACCTGATGAAGTTAAACAACTGAAAATTTGAATGTCAAACCACCCGAACAGATGCTGTTCCCATTATTTCTAGCAGCTATTTTATAGAAATTGTGCAGCGAACTGACAAATTTTACAGATGACCCAAATATTTTCAAGTAGCTCAAGAATGGAAAAGATTGTAAATAAATCCATAGTGATCTAACAAGGCAGAAAACATGAGCATATGAACAATCAAAGAATATGAGCATTGTATATGAGGCATTGGATATGAACCGTCAATAAGCAATTATCGAAGTTAACTCACTAAATTTAGAAGCAAATAAAAATATCAACTCAGAAAACAATAGAAAAGACAACAGAGCCTAATATTACTTTATAGGTAGAAAAGATCAGCCATTCTCTGCAGAGGAAAAAACCACCGCACACAGAAATTGCTTCATAATCCGTAATTGTTTCATACCCGGTGCATCTACCATGTAGTTATTTTGCTCACTTCCCAATTTCCAATTATTTATGTAAACTTTTAGCAGTGGAACTCTGAACTTGTGCTGGCTGTTCATAAATAATCTCTAGTATCTGATTCCAGCCAAGTATTAGTTCTATAATCATGGCAGTTTTTTGAATACCACTTCATGTCCAGACTTAACTTTTAAGTACTTTTTTTTTTAGATCAAAACTAGAATCAAATTAATGGCTGTTTTAATTTACTCATTCTGTTGGCTGGCTCCATTTGCTTATTAAAGACGTCAACTACTATTTCAGCACTTGTCAGAGAAATGGCAATCTCTTGGGAAGATATATGTAAATCGTTATGTATTTCAGGCTGACAAAGCATCGGCGAGATGAAAAGTTGCCAAGAGACTTCACTGTTCCCGGCCTTCTGGTGCTTCATCAAATATGACATTAAGAAATTAAAAATAACATAATTCAAAAGTATCTATTTTATGTAAAAAAAAAAAAAGACAGGGTTAACATGCATTTACTTTCATAATAAAAGCTGCAGTTGGTGTTTCCCAAAAATATGGGGTCCACACGGGTGTGGCTAGAAAGACTGCCACCCTTCCAGCTCTCCCTTCAAGTGAAAAGGGCTTCATCCTGTTCTCTGTTAATGTTTGACACCCACTGCCACATGCTCCAGGTTCTCCATGGTATACACAGCAATATATATGGGTTTAGGTGATCTGCTGTTCAAGTGGGACAGAGAGGCCCGGTCTGCACAACTTTCCTTGCTTCCCCCTCGTTCAGGGGATACAAGCTGCTGCTGGCTGTGCTTAAACTCACCCAAACTAGGCTTAAAAGACCCTCCCTGAATACAGCAGGATAAGCGCTCACAAAATAGTTCCACACTACTACACCAGGCCCCAGGACATGCAAGTTTTTGAAAACCTTTCTCTTTTGTTTTGCTGTTTTTTAAATCTATGGAAAACAGAGCCCAGGACTGGCAAAAACCTGCAGTGGCACGACTAGCGAGCAGACACTGTTGCTGACAAAGTACAGACAAATTATAAAAATCAAAGAATGCTTTGGGTTGGAAGGGAGCAAATTTATATTTATCAGGAAAAAAAAGGAAATAATCTTGCAAATAGCCTTACATTAAATTGGAGAAGTCCTATTTTCCTGCCTATATCCAAACGCACGAGGATTAAGAGCATTATAAGAAAAAAAGATTTTGCCCAAACAAATTATTGTGTTACAAACATAGAAGAGAAAGATCACCAGATGTTCAAAAAGAATTTGGTATAGATTTAAGAATCAAAAACGGATGATGAATATGGGCCATGAAATCAGGCATTAAGCAATGTGATGAGCATCTGTTGAGTAATAAATCCAGTCTTTCTAAGGTTCTCTTTTAAAGTGAATTCAACAGAAACGTTTGCCAGCTTGATGAAAATGTTGGCATGTCAGAGAAAATACTGGTCATTTTAAGAAGAGTGTTTCATCTACTAATAGAAACAATCATCTACCAATAAACAAAAATTATTTACCTTGCACTTTTACCAGTTGGTAAAAAAATGCCTGCTTTTATATGTAATCTAGATGGGGAGCCGGAATTGACGCGCCTCATGAGAGAGCTAGAAAAGCTGAGGCTAACCATTATGCTTTAGCATCAAGGTGCATGTGGAAACAACTGGTACAGTTTAAGACGGTGTCCAGCCCTTTTCTAGATTCTCTGTGTTTTAAAACACATTTGAAATATTAAAGCAGGGTTGGTTTTTAAGAGCGTATTTGTTGAGAGCCTAAGAAAGATGCCCCACAATCTCCATACTAGGAAAGAAAAGCAGAAGGAAGAGCAGACCTTTTCCCCTGTACTGTAAAGCTGCTGTTGCAAACTTCTTCCAAAGACATTTACAGCTGAAACAGCTGGGCTGGAGAGCACAAATTTGGCCTGAAAGACCTCCTCCATGAAAGCTAATAGCCTTTGAACAGCCTTATGAACATTTTACTGGCTTAGGCAGAGATAGAACCCTTGAAAAACTCTATGCCAAAAAATGTTTTCATCGCAGGTTATTCCACTGAGCATGTACCGTGACCATGTACAGCTAAGGAAGAGCATCCCTGAATCACTGCAAGGACCTAGGCTCAGGTCTAGAAAACTTTGTGAATGACAAATGTGACCTTCTCGGCATTTTCGAAGACATTTCTTTCAGTCTAAGGCAAATAAGGTTTGGATAGAGAAGAATTAAAATCTGATCATCTCATCCGGGAAAGAAAGCAAACTCTGGGCTTCTCCCTCGGTTCACCACAGAAGTTCTCACAAGGAAAGCAGAACCATATGGCATATGCTATTTCTGATTTATGAAAAGTAGAGTCAACATACCCTGGGATGCTATACCCTTCCAGTAACTTGAAAAGCATTTTCAAAGAAACAATGTGTTCATTTTAGCTGAAGTGCAGTCTTACAGTATACGACAGCCAAGACTTGCCCTGGCAGTCTTTGCTGTACGACAGTACGGCTTCAACAGGGATGATGGAAAGTGCCCCAACCAGTCTGCCACCCAAGCCAGCTGGACACCACGCACACCGTCTCAGAGTAAGGGAATTCAACTTGAATCCAATATAAAACTCTTGTGTGAAAAGCAACACAGTTGTTCTTTAAGATCACATAAAAGAAAAAGTAACCGCTGCTGCCTTTTGAAATAACGCTGACTTTCTTGGTGGATGTTTTATCAGCGCCCCAGTTTCCGATTAGAAGTGGGAGCTTATCCACCTAATCGCTCTGGCCAGCTCGGGGCACGTGTGGCAGCTGGCTGCTCCGGAAAATTTCAGGTGAATACCAGAATCCTTGTTTTCATATCTGGCTTTCCAGTGTTGGTGGCAGTAGGTAGGTCCTCTCTTAGTATCTAAGTCACTGCTCAAGTGCTACTAAACCTTTTGTCTGAACAAACTCTGTTTTTATTTTTAATGACTAAGTAGAATTTCTAACTTAATTACACCAGAATGCATTGCTGCCTGTCCTTCACCTTCTCCCCTTTGGATGCTCATTCGTTATTTATTTCCCTTCCCACTGTCTTATTAATTTGTATCTATGCTCTGCAGGTGAACAGAGCGGTTTGTTCATCTCTCACTGAATTGTAGATCACCAGCTGTTACACTGTTTGTAACAGTTGCACTAGATTGGGAAAATCGTTTTTCATTACTTCTTAGCTTTTGGAAAATACCCACACCATGTAAAGGCCTCAGCATCCTGACATAAGAAATGTAATCTCTACAAATACAGAATTAAGCTGCAGGATTGTTCTAGGTTCGGACTCCACATATTTTGTGGTAATCAGCAACAAAGAAACACAGGTATCTCCTATACTCCTGGCATAACAGGTACATTTTCTGCCATAACAAATCTAATTTTCCTTAAAAATTAAGAAGTGGAAAATTTAGCAGGCGCTGTGCAGTGTACAGCAGGGCAGGCAAGCAATTTTCTGCTGCCACTGGCACATATAAAATTGGTGGTCTTTCTTTTTACAAGTATTAAAGCACTGATAACCAAAAGTGCTGATGATCAGGGTTTTATCTTGTCTGAGCACAATACGGGAGTTCCCAGTTCCTCCTAGGAGCACTAGCATCTTTGCAGAAGCAATTCTGCAAGGCAATGGCCCTCAGGTTTTCCTGAGATTGTACCCAAGTAAGAAGGGAATGTGTCTCATTAAAAACAAAAAAATTCTCTGTGGCATCTTACCTTTTAGGACGCATTTAGGCTTGGAGGAATTCTTCATAGTACCTGAAATACTTAACTGAAGAATGAAACCCACGTTTTGGTACAAGCATTATCTGAAATGAAAACTCACCAGAAGACACCATTCTGAAAACGGAGATATGGTTGTTTTTCACTCTTAGATTAACTCAGAAGTCCAAAATCATCACTCTCCCTTTCTCCTCTCTACCAGTCATCATCTTTTCCTCATATGCTTTATCTACTACAGCCACAGTAGTGAGAACAGAAATACATTTCTAGAAGATGCACTATGTAAACTTATATCCTCCTAGAAGTGGTTTAGCTCAGGTACAAATCAGCTGGCACAAATGTTTAACTTGCTAGTCTTCAGAGTATTCTGGTAGGTGAACAAGGTACTGGAAAAAATGGCATTGCCTCCTTTAAAAATCAGTTGTATTCCAATGAAGCAGATCAGCATATATTTTAATCTAAAAATATTCCATTATTCTATTTGTAGCCACAACATTATATAGCATTGGGGGGGGGGGGGGGGTACAGATGTATCCCTAGAACCGGCTTTAAGACATCTTTAAGCCTTTTGTGAGTACTTTCAAGCAAAATTATTGGTTTGATTTTAATTTTTTTTTTTACAAAGTACTTTACAAGTGTAAGGGGGCAATATTGGTCAATGAATACTGTATGTCTCTACATTTCCACGAACACTTATTAAAGTGAATTGAATATCCACCCCCCCTCCAACACTGCTTCATCTAAAGAGGGTAAACACTACGTTCTTTGGAAATATATTTCTTCTAGTCTTGCCAGGCCCCAAAGTTGTAAATCTTGCACAAAGATAGTAAGATGGTTGTGTGGGTAGAAGTTGAGTCTCCGCATAAAACTCCACAGGAGATGAAACTGCTTGCTGTCCGAACGCTTGAGGTCACGAGCTTTAGGAATACACTGTGTCATAAGGCAGCCCCCGAAGGGGTGAAATGGAGATGGGTTGTCTCTGCCGAGCTGGGCCATCAGGCTCCCCCGGCTCCATGTGCTCTGAAGGGAGGCACAAGAGCTCAGAAAAACTGGGGCTATCTTCCAGGCTCGCCATTAAACTGTGAAATCTCCACTCTGACACTACCAGGTCTGAGATTGTTGTATCCCTGTTAATACGGCGTCAATTATTTACTCATTGTGCCAATTCATTATGCATGAAAAGATAAAGGTTGATTCATTTTTGCCTTTTAAAGAAAGGCATCTTCTATGATTTTTATCGCGAAATTTTATTCTGTTCACATAGGGATCTAAAATCTGTACTTCTGTTTATGTATTCTAGCATAATTATGCAATTTAAAATGTCAGGTGCTGTAGATGTTAATTCTCACATCATACACACAGACACACAGTAGAGTTCTCCAAGTGCAGCTCAGGGCAAGCGCAGTCCACATTAATTCAACCTTTTCTCCCTTAAACGTGAGTTTCATAGTAATTTCTGTTGTTACAATTTTGTATAAATCAAATGAAGGAAAGTGAGAATCTTTGTTTACAAGAATGGAACAAAACCAACTACTGGCAACTTCTAGAGCTGGAGGTCTGAATGCACATTTATAGTAGTCATGAATACACAGAAGAATCATTTTATTGAATATTAATATTCATAAGAACGGGGCTAAACAACATCACATTCTTCCTACTGACTACTGCCTTCATCTAGAAGATTAATTAAATTAGGTTCTGTAAGGGCAGTGATTTCTTTTCAGAAGTTATTTGTAAAGGAATGGTATCTTTATCCAAATGTTATCTTCCAGCAATAAATTCAGTAAGGTTCCTGCAGGCGACACTACTCATATTAAATTAATGGATTTGAGAGGCTGATACTTCTTAACGAGCTTAATACACAGGGAAATTATTTAAGTCAAGAATTTTGTTTAATATTAAAATATGCTGATTTCTGTTGGAAAATGAATATGGTCAATTTCTTGAACCAGAAAAAAATTTATATAGATTCCCTACACTACATTTCACGAGGAGAAAAAGGCTGATAAGCAATGTTTCATAGAAAAATATTAATTTATTAAATGAGATACTTCATCCTGTTTGGAGCAAGTTCCTGGACAGAAGTCAAATGTCCTCAGGCTGATGGATGACTTGAACCCAGGTTTCATATTTTATAAGCGTAAGTATCAGTGCTGGCCTTAGAGATAGCAGCGCAGCGGCACCACCGCCTTATTTCAGTTTGCCTTCCGTGATTTTACCAAGTGCTTTATTAGAAGCATGTTCTCAAAGTGACCTTCTCCATTCAGGGTTTCTTAAATTGAAATAGAATTTTTCACATTCTCACTCCAAATGCTGACGCAGTTCTTCTTACCCTTCACCTCTTCCTCTCCTCCAGTTATTTGTTCATCCCTACTCAGGACAGGACAACGGTCAGGGTCCAGGAGCCAATCTTCAGATAAGTCAATGCCCAAATTACTAGGTGATAGATTTCACAAAAATGTCAACTTTTAAAGCCTCCGGAAACGTTCATTACATGGAAAACCATTTCTTGTCCTCTTTGGGTATAAGTGCAGAGAGAAAACTTTCCTGTCTCCTAAGGTTAAGGTAAGGCAACAATCACCTGAGGAGAACAACAGCTCTGGCACACAGACCCTTCAGTAGTAACAGAAAGGTAATTTGGTCCTTCTAATACTGATGAAGTCTTCCAGTAAAGAGGAAATTATTTATGTATAGCTAGACTGACAAATTTATATGCCTCCAAAATGCTATTGTTTTTATGTCACCTTGAACAGATACAGCTCCAGTAGTTATTCCTTCTGCCTGCAAAAATCACAGATTGATCTGCCTGAGTCTTGATGGAGACTCATTTGGCATTTTATCTTGCGAGGCTTTATCATCTGTAATCCTTGTATTAGTATACATAGAAACACAACCTATAACATGTTCCGTTTCAAGATTAATAATTTCCAAAGTCTTTCCAAAGTAACCCAGATACACGCATCCAAATCTAATAATTGCTTCTGGCCTACAATTCTACTCCAAGTAACATGTAATTTTTTTTCTGACCTCTTAATTCTACCAGAAAGTGAATCTAGGTCAGCAGGCAAATGGCAGAGTACGAGACGGCTCTTCCAGTGGTTTGGGTTTGTTGGTTTTTGTTGTTCCGCCCACCTCCCTCACATAATCAGGGAGGAAGATGTGCTGACCACAGGCAAACATCCCCAGCTGGCTCTTCTGCTATTGAAGCACCTTTATCCCACAGCAGCATTCCTCTCAAGGAATGGACTTTTTCCTACCAGATGTGGACAGAAAGTAAAATAAGGCCTTGAAGTAAATTTTGCACTTCTAGGTCACATTGGAATTAGCCACTATCCCCTATGGCACGTGGGCTTGGAGTGGTTTTAAAGATCCCTAAGCAAGCCAACCTGTGTAACATTTCCTTCATACATCTCAATGGAGAGAAGATAAGCAAGTTTTCACGGTTGAATTTATGCTCATTGTTTATATTAACCCCTAAGCTTGTCATATGATGTCTCCCTCCTAGGTTTTGGTTTCTTTGTTTGTTGTTTGGTTGGTTTTTGGTAGTTGGTTTTTTTTTTAAATAAATAACAATGCAAAACCCATTTCTGAGTTACGTCCAGCACTGCAGTCCTGGAGCTTTAATGACTATGTTAAATGGTTGGTTTTCCAGAGCCTTCCTACTATTCATTTCATCTACAGTTATTATGAAGGGGGCATGATGGGCAATGATACAAAAGCTGCACGAAAAAGTGTGCCATAAATATATAGATATATAAGTATTTACTTTTATTTTAACAGCAGCTTCCAGTATTTATCATGCTCCCCAGCAGTACTGATTTTTCAGCCCCGTCTATGAAGCAACTTTTCTTAATGCTTTTCTTAATCACACTGGTATCAAAGATTACAATATGAAACTACTTTGTTTGAAGCATTATGTATTCATTTCCGTTACTGGGGAAAGAGATGGAGAGCTAAAGCTGAAATCCTACTTAATTCTTGGAAACGCCAGCACTTTTATTCATATCTGTGACATTATGATGCGCCACTTGTCTCTGAAATGCTTTCATAAATTCTTTTTTTTTTTTCAAATTAATATCGCTATGTTTGCAAAACAGCATTTTGGAAATACAAATTAGTTGTATTTTATTTTCTAATGTATTGTAAGATATGCTTACCTAATTAAAAAGAAAGCTTTAAGTATCTCACCATGAAGATATTGGACACATTTATAAACTTCCAAAATCTGACTACACAGAGAAAAGATATTCTGCATTTGCTTAGTATTCTGCCATTCCCTTGATGTAAGTTTAATTCTCTAACTTCTTGTGAACTGAGTTCTAGGCTTAAGTGTTCCTTTCAAGTTAAATCGACACAGCTAAGTTTATTGATACAAACATACAATATTTCTCCTGTGAGAATTTATCTCAGACTAATGTTGTGTTCAATTATGGATAATTAATGTGGCTCTAAAATATCATTTTTATTAAGGGAAAAGTTAATTTGCTGTGAATTTTTAACTAAGGGTCGCATTCAACATTACATAAATATGCTAATGGCCTGAAAACTAATTTCTGTTAAGAAAAAAAAATAACAATCACATATCTTCATCTTATTAGAATTTAAGTCTAATTAAAAAACTACAATCCCTAGACAATAAGCCAAGATATAAGATTCGTTGCGGAACTATGTAAATTGACAGCTGGAATTTTTTTTTTTGATGTGCTAACTTTTTTGCTTTTTTTGGGGGGGACACAAGTGTTATTTCAATTCCGTAGATTCTCTTATGTCGTTGTCAAAAAGGAACAGCACCTACAGCAGGAGGCAGATGCAGAGAATATCATCAGACCTTCTTCTAGTCTGGCAACAGCACTAAGAAGGGACCGTGGAGCAAGTAGCAGGTTCACTTCAATGCGTGACCAGAAGAAAGACTTCAGTAGTGAGCTGAAGGTTGCCACAACTATCTTCAGCCTTTGATTATTATCCTGGAACATGCCATGTGTGTCAAATACCCTAAACTGAGACTATGGCATTTATTCTCCACAAACTATTTCAAATATATGGCATTCTCTTTTGTTTGCTTTGGGTTGGTTTTTTTTTTTACCAGAAATAGTTCTTCCAAAATAACAATTCAGCCTGGTCCTGTCAGCATCTTGGTGAACATGATGAATTCTCATTATTTGGTACAGCAAGACATTCAACAAGGGCTCTGATGGTTTTAACAGCATAAATAATGACATAATAGCTATTGAGGGAATCTCTGTTCCATTGGATCTTCAGGATATTTAAGTACAGTTGATATTCAACTATGACCAAAAAGAGAAATTAGAGATGAAATTCCTCTAAGAACAAATAGCACAAACCACCACTACTGAGCACAGAGGACCACAGTGTATTTGTAATGCATTGCCAAAAATATTTCACATCTCCCTGATACAAAAACAGCAGCATACCACAGTAACACATCCTTTTCCTTTGACACAAGTGCTTACATTTAGAAATCCCTAAAAGGCATGACAGAAATCTAAAGCAGTCCAAGAACAAGAAAATGAAGAGTAAATATGAAAATAAACTGTCATTTTAGCATGATCTGTCCTAATTGGGAGTAAACAATAAAATGTTATGTAAAGAGGTCTATATTCTCCTTCTGTTAGTTCCTACAACAGGAGCATTTCAGTAACATGCCAGATCCTCTCTGTCCTCTCTTGAGTTGCTCCAGGCAATAATTAATGCTACTGCAGGGATTCAGTCACTTTCCTTCACCAGTGAAGTCTCATCGTCCATCCTCATCTGGAGCCTCAGGAGGAATCTCAATACAACAAATCAGGCGATCCACTGCAGAGGTCAAAATCCCACCACATTAACTGGCTATATTGTATGGAATAGGTTTCCCTTCTACCTTCACCTTCAGAAAAAGATTAAAGCCATGCTGTAATTGCAATCAAAACCTTCCTACCACCTTTAACATCACAACTGTCTCACAACAAGACCTTTCAGGAAGAAAAAAAAAAAAAAGAAAACAAATAAATCTATATTAAAAAAAAAAAGTTTCCCCACTGTTACAGTCCAGAAATTTAAAAGACAAAGAGCTTATGTGGACTGGAAAACATCCTATTAAGATGTTGTTAAGTTAGCACACTATTTAGTATTTATTATAGACAAAACCATCCCTCAGTAGATGCATGTTTTAGGAACGTGTGTCTAGACTAAGAGACATTTACCTATTTTACTACTCTGAATCTCATAACCCAGAACAAATGACTCTCCATTATCACTGAGTCAAGTATTCCAAAACATACTTACAACACCATGTTTCCTTCATAAAATAGCAACATCTTGTGATAAAAAAATAGGCATTTTCAACATTACTCATTCCAACACCCAAGAGCAGGATGTTTGCACTCTCCTATACATCACAAGAGCCCGAAGGGCAAAGTAAGCTAAAACAGCCCCCAAAACGCACTGATCGTTTGCCATGTCCCTCCCCCAGAAGGCTGTTAAGGAAGAGGTCGTGGAGTCTCTGAGGCTCAGAGAAGTGACTAATCAAAGAAAATAGGGTTTTTTTTAACGGCTTAAGGATACTCTTTTCTTTCAGAAGTTTTCCAGGCAGTTACTGAGGTCAGCAGTGACCAAGGAACAATTAAACACCTGCAGTGCTGGGAAAGCTGGATTTGGAAGCACAGCAAGTAAGAAGAGAAGATGCACAGTTTGGGCACTAACCTACTGGGAGCCCCAGATTTAAATTCTTGTATCACTAAGAACTACACACGGAGAGGACCAAGATCCTTTGTGCAGCCCTGGGCCTACTCCTGAGGACATCAGCAGCACCAGCCCTTGCAGAGCTCTAAGCAAATACATTGGACACCGTGAAGAAATTCAATACGGTGTCAACAGGACACAGCAACCATGTGCAAGGATGGATGCTGGACCAAGTCAGAGGGTGGTGTTTCACGAGGCAGCCTTTCATCCTGAAGGCCAGAACTCAAACAAGGGCTGAAGTCACATTTCAGTGTTTTCTCCTTTTAACTTTTCTATCTATGATGCACATGCTGCGTCATCCCCAGACAGGCTTCTCAGCATGAAAGGTTTGCAGCAGAGAGAAGCTTGTCCCAAAGGTTTAGGGAGGTACGGGACAAGAAAAAGCTATTTCATTGCAAGCTGTATTTCTGCCCTAAAATAAGTATCCGTGATCCTCCAGTGCTGGAAAGGGAAGTTAGCACTGAACTTGTGAGTGGCTTAACAAGAGGCACAGAAGGAAGCCCTTGCAGCACAGCTCATGGACACCAGGCTCCCCCCATGGCTTCTGGGTGCTCACGTTTCTCAAAGCCCAGTAATAGTTGTAATTCACAAACCAAAGGATCATTAAGAACTGCCCACCTGTCTTGAACGGTGTCTGTGAAAAGAAACTGTCTCGGTGGTCATAACTGAAGAACCGGCAGTATTTTGCCTCTGGTTTTGCGTCCCAAAATTCAAGTAGCAAAGCTGGGGCACCAGGCACACAAACTCTGTTTTTACTATTTAAAAACATACTAGTAGCACTGCTCTGTGAAAGGTGGCTTCAGGCAAACTGAAAGTCCAGTAAACATCATCTTTATTTTATGTTCAGTGGCCAAATAACTGCCTTGGAGAAGGCTCTGGATGCAGATTAAACAGAGGGAGCTGCGTGCAGGTCTGGCAGCAGAGTAGCTGCTGTGACACATGAACTGGAGCCGGAAGGGAAGGACTGGCTCAGCTCTCCGCCACAGCCAGACGCTCAGGGGGGCAACACACTGCACCCCCCTTCCACCCCCAGCACACAGCCACCGTTGGAAAGAGTGAGTTTACCATCAAATAAATACAAGCAGCTGAGACCAGTAAATTCCTTGGATGTTTAGATCCATAATCTCCACAAATTAGGCCTTTTTTCTCTTTCAGCAGCCACAAAGGGCACTAAGTCCTAACAAAGCCTCCCTCAGTTGGCAGTGTCAGGGCAGAAGCTTGGAGGCAACTGCCATATGGTAACTGTACAAATGAACAGCTTTACTAGGAAGAAACTACCTTGGCCTCTTTCTAGGCTGGAAAGTCAGAGATTTACCCCAGTTTGAGAGGCTGCCCCACGTAGCCATACATCCTGCTCACTGGTCCATGCCATCAGACATCTAAGAGGTGCTGTGCAGCTACAAGGAGGTGTATCTCCCCCCTCCTTGGGCACCAGGAACAAGATAAAATGTTACTAAGAACAAGACAGGTTTAACTAGGTCCTCTGCAATTTGCTTTCTATATAGGAGTGAATTCTTATATAAAGGAGGATGAAGAGGGCAAGTAGGGGTGCTCTTTCCTCACAGACTACACCTCTGGGATGGAAACCACGACAGCCCTTTATGACGCACAGCCCTCAAACCCACAATCCCCCAGTATTACTTCACCCACTAAGTGACAAGATACCTCTAAGTGACGAAATTTCATCCTTAGCAAGCAAATTTTAAATTATTAAATCAAACAGCAGAAGCCAACAATCTCAATGCTCAAGAACAGTTTGCATATACAAACAAATTTCTCATGTAGAAAAAGAAGAAAAAAAGAAAATCCTTTAGGCTGTTACAATTTTGGCTGGATGCAATTTTTCTTCGCCGAAACTGAACATAGCTTGGTTTTTGGTTTGTTTCTGTTTGGGGGGGTTGTTTATTTTTTTTTTTTTCCCCTATCTGGCCACATCTCACATTGTCTGACTGCAAGGAGCTCCTCCAACAGCCTGGACTCAGAGTACAGCATCCCCACAGTCACACTCATCTCCTCCGTGTGCCTGAGGCCAGCAAGCAGGATTGCTCCCAGCAGAGGCCATGTGCATTCAGCTGCTCTACCTTTACATCACCCAGGAACAGCCTTATGATGGAAAAATCTCCAAACAGGAAACAAAGATCAACCTTCCAGCTGCATTTGCTTACGTAAGTGAATACAACACATGTGCTGGGGGGTGTCCAGCCGCGAGCTCACAACAGCAGGGTGCTCACCTCATCACTACCAACCTGCATAACCAGTAGCAGGTAATAATCAGAGGGCTGTACCAGACCAGGATGTTTCCTGGTGATGTCTCTATCCCAGGCCCCAGGGAAACAGCAGACTTTCCTGTGGGGTGGACTGGCACATGGAGCCCTCTGGTTCCCTCAGAAGGGAATTGCCTACAATAATGACCTTCCTTTTTTTTTTTTATCTTGACATGAGCAGTCCTAATGCGTGGGACTGGAGGACTCACCCCTGAATGGACTTTCATCTACATCCTCATTTGCCTGGCCCTCCAAATTCCAGAGCCCCAACCTTATTGTAAGGGCAACTGAGAAGGTGAGAAAGGCCAGGAGAGGATTCACCTGCCTGGACCTGTATCCATTTCCCCACATCTGAGGTGCCCTCCTCCTTCTGCCCGGTGGCAAGAGGGCAGGGGATCCTCTGCTTCTTGTGGAGCCTCCACCTGCTGCCTCGGCTTCAGGCTGTGGCTCCACCCATCCATCCACCTCCTCTCACACTCCCTGAGACTCCTTCACCTCTCCAGTTCTTTTTAGAGCTCTGCCCCCAGGCTGAGCAGATCCTTTCCCTGCTCATCCCACGCCCAGGGGCTGTCTCTGCTCCCTCGGGTGCCAGTGCCGGGCTCGGGCACTTCCCGCAGCCGAGGCCCTGTGCAGCCCCACGTTTGCGTGTGAGCTGGCCCTGGCTCCCCACATTCCTTGCGGCAACAGCTGTCGACCGAGCGGTGACCACGGCCGGGTCCTCTTCTGGGAGGGCGATGACCTCTAGTTGAGTTCGCCTCCCAAGCCAGGACCAGTTACCACCAGCTGAACTCACCTCTGGCACCAGCGTTGCTCCCAGCGCCCGGCCCGCGCCTCCTTCTTGCCGAACCGCTACCGCGGGCCCAGAGGCCGCGGCCCGGCCCCTGAGCAGGGGCTGCGCTCCTGAGCCAGCGCTGCCCGAGCAGGGGCTTCCCCGGGGCCGCCCCTCGCCGCTTGTTGGCTCCGCGCTCCCGAGGGGGTTCCTTTATGACGGGGGTGGCCACGCGAGCGCTCGTTGGTGCGTTAATGCCTCGTGCGGAGCTGCCCCGCCCGGGCCGCCTCAGCAGCTGCCCCCCGCGGCGCCCGTATGAGGAGGGCGACAGGTGGGCGGCGGGGAGCGCAGCTCCGTGAGCAGCCGGCCCGCGGCGGGGT